>PVIJ01003101.1:0-142674 GCA_004024925.1 Scalopus aquaticus
CCTCCAGCACCCCCTCCCCACCGCCTCCATCCCTCCCCACCTCCACACTCCCCTCACCACCACCAGCCATAAACAAACAAAAAATCCCAGTAGCAGCCAATCAAGGAAAAGGGTGTAACTTTATGCCATAAAAGTTAGGGAATGAAGCAGAGGAGTTTTGCCATGACTTACAAACTTTTGCCAGGAAACACTCTGGTGGAAGAGGGTGACTGAGAAAGAATTCCGAGAATTCACACAAGTATACTCCCACCTAGGGCAAAAAAGACTGAGGCAGGGCTGCCAGCTAATGTAGGATACCTAGTTAAATTTGAATTTCAGAGAAACAATGAATAATTCTTCAGAGTGTGCAGTATTTGGGACACTCCATACTAACAATTTGTATGCTATTTATCCGAAATTCAAATTTAACGGGTAGTTCCAGTCATCTTATTTTGCTTAAATCTGGCAACCAAGATAATGAAAAGATAATCTGTAAAAAATTTTAGAAAAAAAGAAAAGACCTGAAGTAGAAATCCTGAATGATCTGAGGAGGATCTCATTGACAATACAACTCACCATTCCTTGAGTTCCTTTCCCAATAAGGACATAATTCTAAGGTTAAAGGGAAGATATGCTGCCCGTGGCTTTAATAAAATCCTAACAGAGACAGCCAAAGTCCTCCAGGCTTCACTTGGCTCAAACAGTTCATCTCTTCCCCGCTGTACTCACAAGATACATGAAATTAGAGAGATTTGAGTTACCTCAGTTTCTAGAATTCTGGGTATAGTTGGATGAAGTTCATAAAAGAATATTTTTCAGAGATGTCTACATTATAATGAGCAAAATAAAAAGAAATGCATCACAAGCATGAACACAATATGTGGATGGCAAAGGATAAATGAAGAACCTTGCCAAGAAGAAAACTCTTGCCAAGAAGAATAAAAGAAAACTTCCTCTTGTAAGGTCGACCCAGGGTCATTACTGGACCCCCAGGTCATTGCCCAGAGTCAGTGGGGGCCTCAGGGGCCCCACCTGGTTGCATAACCACAACAAACAGGACGTGCCTCACTGCACTACCTCATGTCTGACCTTGCCACCCAGTGACAACCACCACCCTGGCGGGGCAGGCCAGATATAGATCAGCACTGTCCTTATCTCCAAAACGTAAAAAATCCGATCAAATCAAAACTGGGTGCAACTTCATGGGCCTCCATCTTGAGACCCATGAACCTCTCCCGGGAGCTTTTAATAAAAGCCCTTTGACTGCCACTTTGCCTGGACTGGGTCCTTTCTTACTGTGCCTACCTTTCACCTCTGACCATTCTAAGGCAACTATTTTTGTTGACTTTTTACCAGATTTTTAGGGCACAAAATAAAAAGCCTTATATCTTTGATTAACTCTGTACTTCTGGAAATTAACTCTTAGGTAGAAAATCAAAAAAATGCCCCAACAAACAAAAACAATGCATGTTCAGGGATATTTGCTCTACTGTTGCTTATAATAGTAAATAAAAATGACTTATATAGTCAGAAATGGATTGAATGATGGAGGAAATGCATACAGTAGAAACCAATGTTGAGAATGAAGTTTGGGGCCTGCATTTTCTATTTCTGACTGAAAATAATTAGATTACGCAGCAACATGTAAAGGAAAACCCCTTTGATGTCAACCTGCACACCTATGATTGTGCACTTATGTCTGGAAACGTGCCCCAGAGTGTATTTTCCCAAGACATTATTGATGGCTGCCTGTGGGTGATGGAATTTCTACATTCTCACCCCTTTCTACACTTCTCTGTATTGAACTGACTTTTTCTTCCATGTCAATATGTATTGGTTTTATTAAAAAAGAAAATGTTCTGTCTTCGTGACAAAAAAATAATTTTTTTTACCTCTTTTTGTCTCCCTTGAGCTCCGGGGATTTACAAGGTGGCTCAAATACTATGGGGTGGGTTGAACCAGGCAGAATGAGACCAGGCCACATTAGCTTTGAAATGAGTGGTCAGACATCTTGCCTGGCCTTAGGATAGTTCTGCATCCCCGAGCCCTTGGGAACTCTCAGGAACAGCTGCTTGACCTGAAGCTACTGATGACCAGCTGGGAAGGCAGCTGGTGGGACATTGGATTTGTGGCAGATGAATTATTTTGGAAAGCAGAATGGGACTGTGAGAGAATAAGAACCCAGCAACTTATTGGCCAGGCAATCTTAGGCAATTATTTCTCCTCTATAGCCTCACTTTCTGTGCCACTACAGTGGAGTTAATGGAAGTTTGTGGGGTCATGGTAGGGATCATTTAAAATAATGTATGTGGAAAGTAATACATGTCAGTTCCCTCTTCAAAGACTTTCCTTTATGCTGTTAAAATAGATTTTTCATTTTATTGATGATTGGCTCTTGGGTTGAGGGAAAATTTATCGGGCAATGTTTGGGGGGATAAATGCCTCCCCACCCCACAGTCTAACCACAGGTCCAGCTTTCTACACACTTTAGGATTTCACTATTGGTGGGAGTCTTGCAAGACAATTATTTGTTTCCAGAACTTGATTTCTCTGTGCATTGTCATATTTGCTATGAGGGAAACAAGAGAATTCTACTGTAATTTCTATGAATAGAACATGATTAAACAGAAGTCAGGAAATCAGAACAAAAAGGAAAGCTTTGCACTCAAAAGCTTGAAATCAGCACTGAAAGGTCAGAATGACATGTGTCATTTCAGATGCAAACAGGCTTTCCATTTCCCCCCGCAGGGTGACCAACTCTTAATTCTCAGCTTTTCATCTTTAGATTTCAGCTCAATTAAACAGCAGAGTCAGCCTGCTGCCCTGGGCTGAAACACAAGTTGAGCACATTTGGTTACTTCTAGCTTATTCAGAACAGCAATTTGGATTAAAAAAATAATTAAGATGAGTTAACTAGCCTTGCATGTTCTCTTTGGATGGACAGTCTGTCTTAGGGTACAGTGAAAACATTCTCTCTAAAATCAGTTTAATGCAGGAACCCAGCAGAATGGGATTGCTCACTGGATCAGTTTTGGAAACATGTAGAGCAAAAAATATTTTATGACAAGTAGTATATCAAACAACGAACTCAGAGATCTGGGTTCCAGTTCAGGCACCAAGCATGTGGCTATGGAATCCAGGGTTAGTCAGAGGAAGTAACGCATCTGCACATAGTCTAAGCAATTTCTCCCTCAGACACCAATATCTTTTTCATTTGTCATTGAGGTTAGTGTTTTGAAAAGAGGGCCATTTTAGACTTGCTCCTAGGCCAGGGACTTCAGAATTTTTAAATCTCATGAAGACCATGTCATAACTTTCCTAAGCCACAGTTCCCGGACCAGGGAACTTTCACCTCTTTCATGTGGGTATGAATCTTCAAGGACTTTGAAAATGTCTTCACCCTCACAAATATCTTCTGTGGGGGTAAAGGGGTAGAAGAGCGGGGGGAGCTTCTAGGGGCTGCGTTTTGGGTCCAACATAAATAGATAATGATGATAATGATGCAGCTCTGACCGCCAAATGTCAAGCACTGAGACAAAGCTCTTCATAATTCTGATCATCTGTAACCATGGGATTAGTAATTTGGCCTTGATTTTGAGTAACTGTGTGTGTGTGTTTGTGTGTGTGTGTGTGTGTGTGCGCACGAGCATGTCTGTACCCACACATTAAGTGAAATAAGAGAACAGAAAGATTCCAAACAATTAATTGCCCAATTAGCTGTCCTTGCAATTATGGGAATGTGACATTCAGCTTAAAATGCAATGATTGTTTTAAATTAAATTGCCCATTTTGAAAGCGTCCTCCTGGCTCAGTCGCCATGCCAACTGCTTCTACAGTGGTGCCACTGCTTTTGAGAGGCAGGAACAATAGTCTCCTTCTAGCAAGCGGGAGTCTTTTTTCTTAATTAACAAGGTTGAAACGGGGGAGGGAAGGGGCTGTGGGTGGGAGCGGGGTGGGGGGGTTCAGCTAGATTCCCTTTTCAGTGATTTCTCAGGCTTGAGGGTGGTCTGCCAGACTTTTGCATCTGAGGAAATATTGCACGAGGAGGCAGGACAGGGCCAGAAAAACTGGCTGATCAGGGCTATTGCTGTGCAATTAGCTAAGTCTTTTTTCTATGCAAGATGGTATCTGGACAAAAATGAAACACAAGAGATATGAGCAAAATGGCAGATTCCGAGATACAGCAACATCGATTGAAGGTTGACTGGCTCCTTACCAACATTTCTTACGGGCATCCAGAAGTCCAAGAAGTGGATAGAACCTGAATCCTCTTCTTCCTCTTTGTTTTCAAGCATCTGTTCTCATGGACTGACCTGCTTTTCACCCAAGGCCTACCTCTGAGACAAACATTAACCTGGGTTTTCTTCGGCACCCTTCCCTCTGGCATCATGCCCTCCCCTGGCCCACCCATAAAGAGAGCACAAGCCCATAGTTCCCACATTTATCAAGAACAGAAAGAAGGGGCTAGGGAGAATCAGGATTTTGAAAGAAGGGCATTGGGACCTCCTCCTGAACAGGTTGCTTCTGCCTTCGGAGGCAGTTCAGATCCAAGTTAGGGAGGACTCTGTACCCAGTGAACATGTAACAAATGCACACTTACCTGATACAGTGTTCCTAAGAAAGCCCCTCTGGCCAGCACTTTTGCTCTCTTGCACTATGAAGTGTGGCGTTCATATGGTCCTATTATAGGACATGACCCAGCACTTGCTTAAGAAAAAAGGGAGCTTTTGTATTGGGGGGAATTGGACAGATTACTTAAATATTCTGAGTAGGGTGTTGTCTGAAAAATGGGGATAATAAATGATTATTGAGTTACCGTGAGGACTAAATAAGTAAATGATGGAGGTGCGCTTGTAACAGGGTAAACACTCAAAAATGGTGGTCTTTATTGTTACATATTTATTATTCTTTTTGAAAGGATGGCACAGCATCAAATTTGAGACTCCAGGGAAGATCTGTTAACTCTTAAGCCTTCTGCAGACCGAGGGAGTCCTGGAGGTGGGGAATATGTTGATTGGGCCCATTGTATGATCCACCATTGACATGGCCTCTAGGAAGAGCTTCTTAAGACTGGAGCTCTAACTCATAGCTCTCGTATTACTTGGAGCCCTTCAGTGGCTGCCCCTGACTGCAGGATGTAGGTAGGACTTTTGCACAACAGAGGGTTCCTCTGAGTTATCTGGGCTTGGGCAGGGCACTGAGCAGCGGCAAGATGAGTAAGTTCAACTGAGGACAGTTCTATACATCAGGGAAAGGGGCCTGGGGCCTAATGGGTCAGAATCCAGGCTCAGGGAAAACTCAGGAACAGAATGGAAGCAGAGATTTGGGGCAGGCATTTCAGGACCCATAGCAGGTTAGGAAGAAAGGAGGGCCTCCTTGGGGGGATGGGGAGAAGTTGCCCTCTCTTTGTCCCACAACTGATGTTGCCTTACTGTCTAGTGTGTGAGAAGTGTGGCAGGTTTATTTATTGACCCATAGCTTCATTGCCTTGTGTGAGAAAGAGGGCCCGGCCATGGGCTGTTAACATGCTTTGGATTGAAAGTAATAGCAACTTCGACTCAAATGAACATGAAAAGAGGAATAGTTGTTTTCTCACCCTTCTAGAAGTCCAGTTAAGGCTTCTAGAAATGCAGAAATACTGTAAGTGGCTCAATGCTGTCATTTAGGATGCAGGCTCTCCCGTGTTTTAGCTCTGCCATCCTTGCCAAGGACAATCCACCCAAGATCTATTGTCATAGAATGGATGAAGCTTGGCTGAAGCAAAATCTAAGCAGTTATTTGGTAGTATTATTATTATGGGAGCTAGGGGAAAACAGACCGAAGAAACTCTCGAGATGTGTGCCCAAACTACCAGGGCTAAGGAGCCTTCATATACACAAAAGGTGGCTAGTTTACTCTGAAGTCTGCTTCTTGCAAGTCAGACTTTCAGTCAGTGTGGGTTTGGATTGGTGGCAAGTTAGTCAATCTGTGATTAGTGGCGCTTCAACCCTGGTGGTCTGTGGCTGGCTTTGTTTCCGCTCCTTCCTGGGGGTGGATGTGGCTGAGCGGGCCTGGATGTGCCCGCTGGGGCCTGGGGCCAATCCCCCAAAGTCTCCCAACAGACTCAGATGATCCCCAAATGTTTCCTATTTCTTTCTTTTTTAAATGAAGTGCCATTGTTTTACATTCCTGTGTTTCATGTTTCTAACCAATGCTTTTCTTTAGGGACTCAAGATGGCTACCAGGGAAAATGGTGAGTATCTGCTTCCTTATGAGGTAGGGAGGGGTATAGGAGACCTCTTCCCCCTATGTGAAATGTAAATCCTTCCCTGAAGCCTGACTTGGCACCCTGGACTAAGTATGTGAGTTTCTTTCCAGAACAAATGTGAGCCTCAATTGGAAAGAGTAAGGAGGGAATTGTGCTGGGTAAGTAAGCAACCTCTCAACATATCCTAACAAATACATACCTCACACTGGCACACAGAAATCATGCCCAAGTTTTCTGGGTGGTGACATATTCTAGCTTGCTGAAGACTCATGTCTTATGAATAGGCAAGGATTAGTCTATGGTATTTGACAGAAAAGGGCTGAGAGAGGTTAAGAAACTGATTCAAGGTTACACAGGTCAGGGCAAAGCAATACTTTTTCTTTCCCCTCTCAGCCCACTCAAAGCTTATCTGCGCTCTAGAATCCTGTAGCGGCCCAGAGGGCAAGAGACCGTAGTGATTGAATTGTGTGTTCTGTGCACAATTCTCTCAGGGACAACCCCACAATAAGCACATTCTGGATCTTTGGTGCCTGACTTCTCTCCTCAATCCTCCCATCTATGTGACCTTTGTCCCAAGACTCCCTACTGATATCAGTTCATGACAAAGTCTTCTCAGTGTGGGTGTGACCGGCAGGGAACAGAGAAGTGGGAGAGGAAGGACATTCCTACACAGACAGCCTGAGGCAGCTCCTTCACATCGGTGTAGCCCATCTGAGTGGATCTGGGGTTTAGTCTATGTGTTGCCTTTCAGAAAGTCAACTCCAGTAAGACAAACACATTGATTGATCCCTTGGAAGATGTGGTTCCTTCCAAGGATTTCCCTACTGAACATTTTGTGCCAAAGAAGGGATTGGAAACAGGACTTCAGACAAGCTGGCTTTCAAAGTAGCCATCGGGCAGAGTCTAGCTGGCTTGTGGGGTTAACCATTGCTTTTGGAGGAAAACAGAGTGGGGAAGAAAGAGGCCTTTTCTCTTTCTTCTTATTTTAATGGGAGAACCAGAGTCAAGGAAAGATCTGTTCCACCCTCATGCCCTTTCCATGCTTCAGCAGGAGGCTATGGGCTCCTTGACCCCTGAGACGCCACCCTCTAAGCCAGCAAATCAGAGACAGCATAAGGGTTCACTAGAGTTTCTTGCTGTTTTCCAGAACTCTGTCTATCCCTTTTTAAAGGGAGTGTCCCAAACTTGGCCCCACCAAGGATATTTAGGCACCCTACAATTTCTCCTGTCCTTTGTCCTCCTGTCTATGTCTACAATAAATGTGAAACCCTGAGAAGTGGGGGAAGTTCTGGAACACAAATTAGGAGAAATGTGCCAAGAGTCAGCCAGCTCTGCTCTAGGTTATCAGGGTAACCTGGGGAAAATTAATTAACCCCTTTGTGCCTCATTTTCCAAATATACCAAGTGGGCTTTAATACTGTTTTCCTTTTCTTCCTGGTTCCTATGGAAATTACACATAGTGACAAGCATGAAAATGCCAAACTGAAAGATACTTAACAGTAAGGTGGCCCTTTTAGTGATCTCTAGCCCTATGCTGTGCTTGTAATTTCTCCCCACTTGGAAATAAGAGCGTGGGAGGCAGCAGTATGATTTTAAATAGGTGATTATATTTTTTAGGTTTTGTCATAATTGCTAAGTGTTCTGGAATCAAAGTCAGGAAAATCTGAATTCAAGTCCAGGCTTCCTCCATTACAAGTGATCTTAGGAAGTTCCTCTCTGACTTATAACAAAGGGCAAGGTCTCAGACTGCCACCGAGCCAAGGTGCTTGCTGCCCAGTGCACATAAAGACCAATATTATAACACCAGCATTTTGATATAGAAAAGGATTTTTATTATGAGTTACCTAGCAAGGAAGCAGGAACCAAGCTCAAACTTGTCTTCCCACACAGGAAAGGGAAGGGGGCTATACTGATTTGGGAGTGGGGGCAGTGGGGTCAAGAACAAAGGAGCTAAGTTTTATTGGCTCAAGTAAAGGGCTACGGACAAAGGAATGTGGACTTGGCTGAAGTCCGTTAGAAAACTATAAATCAGTCCATATGGGTGTTACAGGGCAGGGAGAGGGACACCCCCGAAACCCCAGACCTTCCCTGTGCTAAATGGGTTCAGCCATCCGCCGCATCAATACAAAACATATAGGACCTTTTGTGGAAAGAAACTTTAATACAATTAGAAAAGACAGAGAACAAAGAATACATTTTCTAAGTCAAGCACCCAATGCTAACCAACTCCTCGTGGGTACAAGTCCACCCAAATGGGATTGGCCCAAAGCAAGTCTCGAAAGCCTGCCGCAAGTCTAGAACAGCTAATGGCAGGGACCCACACATAAGGGTCAGAAACAGCCAGACAATTCTGGGAGGAACCAAAATACCTCTGGGCAGGGACCCATCCAAAAGGGTGAGAAACAGTCAGACAATTCTGAGAGGAACAGAACAAAATCAAAACCAAAATCAACATAGCCATCGTTAACCTCCCCACGCGTCTCTCACCCACGTCTATTTCAATCAGTCCAGGCCAGTGCAGCTTCTTTACAAGTCTCTCTGCTCCTTGGGCCTCTGCTGGCTTTCCATCCTTCTTCCATCTCCTCCTGTCTTCTGTCTGTGTGTCTCCTCTGTGTGTGTGTCCTCTCTTCTGTATGTCTCAAGCTTCTCACATCCTGCTCAGCTCCACCCTACGTTGGGTGGGACAGGGAACCTGGGACACACCCCTTCTCCTGGGGACCACCCTGTTACATGGGGACAGGTCATTTTCGAATTGTAACAGGGTGGTCCCCAGGAGAAAGGGTGTGTCCCAGGTTCCCTGTTCCACCCAAAGTAGGGTGGAACTGAGCAGGATATAAGAAGCTTGAGAAGACACACAGAGGACACACACAGAGGAGACACAGAACAGAACACAGAAAACAGGAGGAGACAGAAGAAGGATGGAAAGCCAGAAGAGGCCCGAGGAGCAGAGACTTGTAAAGAAGCTGCACTGGCCTAGACTGATTGAAAGAGATGTGGGTGAGAGACCCATGGAGAAGTTAATGATGGCTATGTTGATTTTGGTTTTGATTTTGTTCTGTTCCTCTCAGAATTGTCTGACTGTTTCTCACCCTTTTGGATGGGTCCCTGCCCAGAGGTATTTTCGTTCCTCCCAGAATTGTCTGGCTATTTCTGACCCTTATGTGTGGGTACCTGCCATTCTATTCTATCAAGCTATTCTAGACTTGTGGCAGGCTTTTGAGACTTGCTTTGGGCCAATCCCGTTTGGGTGGACTTTTACCCATGAGGAGTTGGTTAACATTGGGTCCTTGACTTGGAAAATATATTCTTTTTCTTCTCTGTCTTTTCTAAGTGTATTAAAGTTTCTTTCCACAAAAAGTCCTATATGTTTTGTACTGATGTGGCGGATGGCAGAACCCATTTAGAACAGGGCAGGTCTGGGGTTTCGGGGGTGCCCCTCTCTCCTGCCCTGTAACAGAATGACCAGATTTTCCTGGTGGATAGTTCCCTTGCTTCTGACTATGGTCCATGTTGTCCTTTTTTCCTGTCTTCTTGGTTCTGTGTCAGCAGTTCCTTGGTTCTAGCAGTTTAATTTAAGGTCAATTACTTCTGAGCATGTGGACTAGATGACTCATAGCTGAGCTCTATTCCTTCTGTGAAGATGAGTCCAAAAGATATTTAACCATGTACAAGTGTCCACGCTGAGAGTAGATTAGTCATGGTTTCAAGATGACCACTAAGGACTCTCCTGGCCCCAGTTCTGTGTATTTTATTGAACTTATTACCTGTATAGCCAGAATTTAATCAGGTTTCCTTTGTAGAGGCTTGCCTTAAAACTAACAAACAAAAGCTTCATTGAGGTGAAATTAGCAAAATAAACTAGGGACACTGACTTCCAGCCAAGGTGGGGAAAAGGGACTCCTGTAGGTCTTCAATGGCCTCATGTTCAGGGAAAATGTAGTTGCTTCCTAGCTGATGCCTTTGCCATCCCCAGAAGTTCATCTCGATTAGAAAAAGCAGCACTAGTTTTTCTAATTATCGCACCATTCCCAACAAGATCATTTTTCTTTAAGTCTAAAGGGATGTGAAATAGTTCTTATCTGGTTTGTTTTTAGACACTGAGTTCCAGGGTACCCGTACCCATTTCTGGCAGTGCGCTAACATTCCCCAAATGCCCTAATGGAGCTAAGTAGTGTTCTTCAGGTCTGTGATAGGGAAAAAAGAATTTGAGAGGGTGATCATTTAAAAGTACTAAGAAAATATTTGGAATCCTGACTCTTTCTGCAAAGAAACAATTCTTGTTTAATTCTTCCATGCTCCCTGAGAGAGCCACAGGACTGAAGGGGTTGGGGATGAGTGGAACACCCCAAACCTAGTTTGTGATGGAAACCTCGCCAGTAACTGCAACTGCTCAGGAGTCTTGGAAATTGGGGTACAGTAGATTAATCTTTTTTTTTATAAATATATATTTTTATTGTTATTTATGTCTTTTACATTTTGTATTCCCCTTGGGTAGCCCACCACCAATTCACCCATGATCCATCTCCAT
This sequence comes from Scalopus aquaticus, assembly GCA_004024925.1. Taxonomy (NCBI): domain Eukaryota; kingdom Metazoa; phylum Chordata; class Mammalia; order Eulipotyphla; family Talpidae; genus Scalopus; species Scalopus aquaticus. Next base: position 10,755 of record PVIJ01003101.1, read on the forward strand.
GGTCCCTTGTGTTCTTTTCTATTCCATTTTGTGCCCTTTTCCTTCCCTCCCCCCCCCTCGCTGAGTGTCTCTCTATTTGGTTTCCTTATCGTCCTGTTATAAGTGAAACCATTCGATATTTTTCTCTTTCTTTCTGGCTTATTTCACTGAGTATGATCCCCTCTAATTCCATCCATGTCGCTGCAAATTGCATGTGTTTATCTTCTTTGAATGCTGAATATTATTCCATTGTGCATATGTACCACATCTTCTTGATCCAATCATCTATTTTTGGACATCTGGGTTGCTTCCATACCTTTGCTATTGTGAACAGCGCTGCAATGAACATACGGGTGCATGTATCCTTTCGGATTAGTGTTTTTGTGTCCTTTGGGTAAATTCCCAAAAATGGTATTGCTGGGTCGTATGGAAGCTCCATGTTGAGCAGTTTGAGGAATCGCCATACAGCTTTCCATAGTGGTTGGACCAGTTCACATTCCCACCAGCAGTGTAGAAGAGTTCCTTTTTCTCCACATCCTTTCCAGCATTTGTTGTTGCCTATATTTTTAATGTGTGCCATCCTCACAGGTGTGAGGTATCTCATAGTGGTTTTGATTTGCATTTCCTTGATTATAAGTGATGTATAAGCATTTTTTCATGTATCTGTTGGCCATTTGCTTTTCTTCTTTGAAGACGTGCCTTTTGAATTCTTCTGCCCATTTTTTGACTGGGTTATTGGCTTTGTTTTTGTTGAGTTGTGTGAGTTCCTTGTAAATTTTTGTTATCAGTCCTTTATCAGATGTATTGTGTGCAAATATCTTTTCCCAATTGGTAGGGCGTCTGTTAGTTTTGGTTAATGTCTCTTTTGCTGTACAGAAGCTTTTTATTTTGATATAATCCCATCTGTTTATCTTGTCTTTCACTTCCTTCGCTTTGAGGAATGTGTCTTTCAAGATTTTGCTGAGATGTATGTCATGTAGAGTTTTGCCTATATTTTCTTCTATACATTTTATGGTTTCAGGTCTTACGCCCAGGTCTTTTATCCATTTTGAGTTGGCTTTTGTGCAGGGTGTGAGGTAGTAGTCTAGCTTCATTTTTTTACATGTGGCTGTCCAGTTTTCCCAGCACCACTTATTGAATAGACTGTCCTTGTTCCGCTGCATTTTCTTTGCTCCTTTGTCAAAGATTAGTTGTTCATAGATATGTGGCTTTAATTCTGGGTATTCTATTTGGTTCCATTGGTCTTTCTGTCTGTTTTTGTTCCAGTACCATGCTGTCTTAATTATTATGGCTTTGTAATATAGTTTGAAATCAGGGCGTGAAATTCCTCTGTTTTCTTTCCTTTTAGTTAGTAGGGCTTTAGCTATGCAAGGTTTTTTGTGGTTTCATATGAATTTCATCAGTAGTCGATCTATTTCTTTGAAGAATATCATTGAGATTTTTATTGGAATAGCATTGAACCTGTAAATTGCTTTTGGTAGGATTGCCATTTTGATGTTAATCCTTCCAATCCATGAGCAGGGGATGCCTTTCCATCTTCTTGTGTCTTCTTCTATTTCTTTCAACAGAGTTTTGTAGTTTTCTTTGTATAAGTTCTTTATGTCTTTTGTTAGATTTATTCCCAGATATTTGAAGTTTTTGCTTTCGATTTTGAAGGGGATGGATTTCTTAATTTCTTCTTCAGGTTGTGTGTTAGCATATAAGAAAGCTACTGATTTTTGTGCTTTGATTTTGTATCCTGCTACGTAGATTAGTCATACCTGGGTATATAAGAAAGAATCTTCTAATTTATGCTAGCAGATCATTAGCCATGTGGTCAACCATTCTGCGTACACTGAATACAATGTTATAAGAGGATAATTAATGACACAGACAGAGTTCCCACTAGACCAGTTTCTCCTCTTCAGCTCTATTAACATTTGGGGCTGATAGTTCTTTGTTGTGAAGGCTGTCTTATGTGTTTAGTAGCATTCCTGGCCTCTACCTACTAATAGCATCCCATCCCTAGTTATGACAACCAATAATATCCCTAGACATTGTTGTTAAGGTTCCCTGGGAAGCAAATTGTCCCCAAATTTTGGTTTTTAAAAATGGTCCCATTTTGATTGAAAAAAGGCAACAATAGACTATTGTTTCAGCTATTATTAATTGTGTGACTGTTACATGCCAGGCTCTGTGTTAAGGATCTTATAGACAGGATCTTAATTACTGCTGGCTCCTGGATTATAAGCGCCTCTTATTTTCTTCTTTTATTATGAGAAACACACTAGAGCAATCATAGTTTGGGCCCTGCCTCTGCCTCCTGGCCTGCTCAGCAGGTGGGAGGGAGGTTACTTGAGTCCTGGCACTTCTTTGGGGTGTGCTTGTAAATATCATCTCACTCTTTTTGAGTGTCCTTCCTACTTATAAAATGAGGATGACTCCTGCCTTGTGGAGTTGTGAGGCTTAGAAACAAAATCTGTGAGGAGAGTGAACACCCCTGCTTTGCTTACCCTCTGTCTCCCCGAGGCCTGGCTGTTGGGCTTGGATCATGGCAGAGGATTAGTAAATGCTCTGAATGAACAGGCTGGTAAAGAAAATATCTGACATCTGTCACAGGCACCGGCACTGATGTGTACTCAATAAATACTCACCAGCTGATGGGAAGAGTCTGTGAAGCAGACAAAGGACAGAGCTACCTGCAGATATCAGATGCTACAGAGAACAGGACACAAAATAGAATGGCCTCTGTCCCTGAGTTGTTTGTGATCTGTGAGGGGACAACAAGAATAAGAATTACAAATCACTAAGTAATTGCAACTGTAAAAAGTCCCTCAAAGCCGAGGTTCAGAGTCACTGCAGGCTTACACTCCACCAGGCACGCGCAGCCGGAAGCCACCCCGCGCGGTCGGGGAAGCCGGCGTGGCCTAGCCTGCAGGAGTGTACAAGGATCTGGATGCTGGAAAAGTTTTAGAGAAGTTTTCATTGCTTTTTAAGATTAAAACAATGAACTTTAATAAAAGAAAACATTTCCATTGAGCTTTTAAATACTTAATAGGAGTTAAAAGTAGCTAAAGCTAATCAAATAGTCTATTTTGTTCCGATTCAGTAAGTGCTCTCTTTGATTAACTTCATTGTCCTTTAAGATTGGGATTAAGGTTTGTCTGCATTTTTGAAAGGTCACATTTGCCCTCAAACTGACGGCGGACTCTGGTGAGGCTGCCATGTGCATGAGAGCGCCCAAGAGACTGGACTCTGTGCCTGCATCTAAACCCTGGCCCAGCAATGTTATGGTTGTTTCCTTGAGCGCATTCCCATCCTGACCCAGCCCAGGCTCAGTTTCTTCATGGGTAAGGTGAGAACTGCTACTGTGCAAACTTGTGAGGAGGATCGAGAGAACTGAGGGGTGCCTGAAAATCACTGGCCAAACCATGTGGCTCTGGGAAGCTGATTATGATCCTGTAACTTTGTGATTTATAAGAAATATATATTTTGATTAGTCAGATCACCAAAATATATTCCTTACACACATTTGGTCTTTATCCATGGTTCCTGGCTCAAGTTGCTAAAAATACAAGTTGGAATTTCCTAAGAGCCACAGAATGGTAATGATGTCTTTTGTTATGTGAGCAAGGTGACTACTGGAAGCACCAAAGGAAGGGGGCTGGTCGCCAGGGAAACCAACGTGAGTAAAGGGCGGGACTTTGAGTCCTGATTTCCTGAGAGGGGGGAGGGGCTAATGGCCAAATATTTAATCAACTGTGTCTATGTAATGATCCACAAAAGAAGGGTTTCCGGGAGCTTCCAGTTGGTGAATGTGTGGCAATTTGGGGAGAGGGGCAAGCCTGTAGAGGGCACAAGAACTCCACATCTTTCTCTCTCTATACTTTGCCCAATGCATGTCTTCCATCTGCTTGTTCCTGAGCAATATTCTTTGTGACAAATCAGTGATCTTGCGAGTTAGTGGGTTTCCTGAGTTCTGTGAGCTGCTCTAGCAAGTTAATAAAACCTGAGGAGGGGTCCTGGGAATCTCTGATTTGTGGCCAGTTGGTGAGAAGCACAGGTAATAACTTGGCTTGCAACAGGCACCTGAAGTCTGAGGCAGAGGTGGAGGGAACCGCTAATCTACTGCTGGTTGGTCAGAAGCACAGAAGCCTGGGGCCAGTTTCTGAGGTAGCGGGTCATCTTGGGAGATTGAGTGGAATTGGATGCTCTCTCTGGGTAGATTTGGTGGTGTCTGTTGTCTGGTGTCAGAGAATTGCTCGTGGGTATGGGGCAACCACCACACACTCATATTGGAATTGGGTCCAGGAACCTTATAGACACCCCCTCTGGGCTCCCACAGTTTTCCACATGCTAAACCTCAATCTTGCAATGGACTGAGACTGGGAGCCCCTAGAGGACGGGAAAGCCCTCCCTGAGTGCCTCCCTACCCTAGAAGTGGCCATTTGCTAAAGCAGCTGTCCCCTCCCTTCCCTGTTCTGCTCTTTCTTCACTGCAGGGATCTATTTGCAGACTCCCTGGCAGTAGGCTTCCAGCAAGTTTCTAACAGTGGGAACAAAGACAGGCGATTGGAAAGTGGGAAGAAAGGAGGAGCCAGGTATGTTGCTGTCTCTTCCTCCTTCTATTTTGGTATATTTTTGGGGTGGGGGGTGGGCTGTGGTTGCATTCCTCTGATAGCCTCCTCTACCATGGTTCAGCCCCAACTGGCACCCCTGGTTTTGATACAATGATAAATGGATATGTCTCTTCCTGTCCCACCAGGTAAGCATTCCTATTTCCTCATTTACCCTCCTTGTTTAACAACTTCGTCTTCTTACATTCTGAAAAGAAAGAACATTGCTAAGAAGATAATATGCAATCTTTCCAGAAATCTCCAGACACCTGCATCAAAACGACACGCTGACCCCTGCCCCTCTCCCTTTCTGCTCCTTTGTATAAATAGCTCACCCTCTGCCAAAGATCAGGACCGTGGTCTTTCAGACACGAGTCTGCTGCGCTCCTCAGTTTATTGACAAATTGAACTACTTTCCTTCTCCTCAAACTCTGTTTCATTTTATTGGCTGAGGGAAACTGCGACCAGCATTGGGTAACAGTTTCTGGGTTCTGATAACACCGCTTCTTCCCTGTGCCCTTCCATGCCTCTCAGTGTTGGCAGCTTCCTGTTGTTGCTAAGCTCTGATACCTTTAGCATCTCCAAGTAGGCTAATCAATTTTTCCATCTTCTGTGTAGGCAATTTTCGGTACCAAAGTCTGTCCACATGCCTCGCATGACTGTTCCCTGACAGGGACTGACTGACGGGCACTTCCTGCGTCCCCAGCCTCCTCCAGGAACCCAGTGAGATTATCAACTGAGTTCCTTTTCTGTTGTAACATTCCCTGAATGGTGGTGTTTATCTCCCCTTTGCAGGCCTTCCCCTTGGCTCTCCCCCTCCCACCCACTCTCCATAACCTTAGCATCCAGCGGCATGAGGAGCAACTAAAGTAAGGGCCAATCCCAGGGAAATCTATGACCAAGTCGTCACAGTTCTTGAAAATTCAGTTCATTTCTATTTCGTTTTCTCAAGCCCCAGCTTCTAATTGGATCTATCTATGTAATTAGTGTAATCAGTGGGCCAAAATTAAATATCCCCAACCTCTGCCCTTCTAATCAACCATAAAGCATCAGTGAAGAAAACCATCTCAAGGGAAACAATGGGCTCTGGAGTCCAGCTCTAGTCCTGAGTTCTGTTAGGATCAGCACAGAGGCGGCACCGAATGCTCAGGGCCAGTGTAGGCACCCAAGGCACTTCCAGTGACTTCTGCCTACAGCACAACTAGTCTTGAAGGAGATTTAAAATGCACGCTGATTTAAAAAAAATAAAGCCTGATTTCAAATGTTTGGAAGAAAAGGCATTCAAGGTGACAAACCAGGGGTCTGGAGCCTGTTGGAGTCTGTACCTCAGGGCAGGGGGAGCACAAGGGGGTACATCCTAGATGGAGGGTCTTAGACTCTGGAGACAGAACCATCTCCATTCAAAATATGCCTCTGCTACTTACGAGCTGTGGGGTCTGGGTGAGTGTGTGACCCCTGGACACTCAGTTTCTTCATCTGTAAAATGGGCTCCTCTCTCATAGTCTTGGAAAGAGCTCAGGAACAGCAGAGGTGCTTGAAACGTCAATTATCCTGCCTTTGAATACTGATTAAGGATACAAGCCAAGTTTCTTGAGCCCCTGTAAGTATGCTTGTTCTCCGGTCACTTGCCTAGTCATACTCAAACAAACCTTCCTGAGTTTGGAGGGAGAGAAAACCAGAGAAAGTCCCTGGGGGGTGTCTCAATTGCTGTTGCTCTGCTGTGGTTTGTGTACCCTGATAAGCCAACATGTAATTCACATCTGCTCCTCTTTTCTATACCCACAGAGCAGCTCTGTTGCCAGGCTGCTCCCTCCCCTGTCCTCCCCTCCTCTCCCTCTTTGCCTTCCTTGCTCCTCCGCTTCCCTAACCTCTTGCAAAGTGAATGGAATGGACAACTGTTTTGAGAGCTAAAAATTTTCACTAGTGGGATTTCAACAATATCATTTGGGTTTATCGTCTTACTTTACCCCTATTTTACTGCCCTTGTAGGCATGCATTCAGCAATTTTAAAAATTGCTGGTCCATATAGTGGACCTCGACTCTCCATTTTGGTACAAGATCTTTTATGATTGGTCTCCTGTCTGCCTCTCAGTGTCAGTTTTTGCTATTACCTAAGAAAATGACAAATTGGACTCCCCCTCGCCACTACTCCCATCCCTTCCTCTCTCCCATTTTTGCCTTCTCTTCTGCCCCTTTCTCTGCCTGTTCCCTCTTTCTTCCTCTTCCTTCCTTTCCTTTATTTCTCCTCCTCCTTCCCCCCCTCCCCCTCTTTCTGCTCACCTCCTGCCCTGGGCATCATCATGTCCTCAAAACTGTCTGTGGCAGCCAGGCTGCTCCACCAGCTCCAGCCTGCACCTCCCTCCTTCCAGCCAGCAGGACCTGGTAGGTACATGAAGGGGCTAACATTTCCCACTGGAGCATGGACAAGGTGGGGAGGACATGCCGGCCTCTGCCACTGTCACTCTGTCACCACACCCATGCCACGCCCCTCCCAAGCTCATGGCCTCCTCCCTGCATCTCCCCTTTTGCTGCCCTTTGTCAAATGTGCAACCACCTGCTGCGCTTCCTGCAACCTTGGCCTCCTCCAGCACAGCTCACCGTGTTCCTTCCTGCCTGCCGCCACTCCTGCTCTGCTGTCACTGCTTCTTCTCAGAACTGCATATTACAGTGAACAGGCGAAGCCAAGTCCCTCCTGCTGCCATTGTCCTGCCAACAATGCGGGGCATCTCCCTGGTCTCAGTCTCGTCACTGTTCCTGGAGGCCTCTGTTGACCTCCATTGCCCTCTGGCAGAGCCACCAGGACTGCCCGGACTGGACTGAGTAACGCCCTTCAGCCCTTGGCCTCCTCTCTGCCACCTTTCCCTGACCCTCTGCTGTTTCTTTGTTTCCTGCCTTTGCTCATGCTAGTTCCTTCTCCGCTGGGCCTCGTTCTCTGCACCCCTGCTATCCTCTCAGGTCATGGGGCTGCTCCAGAGAGTGTGACACTGCTTCTCTACAGAGCTCAGGACACGTGGCAGGGACCCTGACATAGCAGAAAATGTGTGGGTGTGTCTCCTGTCCTTTGACCCTGTGGAGATGGACTTGAGATCTTGTTGGCGAGGGTGCTCTTGTGGAGCACACATGTGGATACACATTCAAGGCAAATCACCCTGTAACTGAATGAGGCACGGTTTGTCAGGGGGATTGCCTGGTACCTACGGGAGACTTTATAATGATACAGATTTCTGGGTCTTGGACCTCAGAGCCAGTTACTGGAAGGTAGAGAGGGTAGGAATCTATTTTTATTTTTTTTAAGATTTTATTTATTTATTTTTTTAAGATTTATTTATTTACACATACAAGAACTGGGGTGTAGGCCAGAGGTGTGGGGGGTGAGAGGATCCACCAGAGACAGAGTGGAGAGCAGAACAGGCGGATTGATTGAAATACACTGCTGAGGGGAGCAGCAGGTGATGCAGGAGAGGTCTGCTGCGCCATGTGGGAAGTTCCCTGGCCGGGGATCAAATTCATGCTGCAGTGGCTGCAGACAGTTCATAATGCTGGGACTTCACCCCCTGCACCACCAGGGAGGCCCCAGGAATTTGTTTTTAAAAAGTCCTCTTGGACTTGGGTGCTTTTGAGGAGTTTCAAAAGTAAGGGATCTCAGTGTTAAAATTTTTAGAAAGCAAAGAGTTTTAATGAGGGGAATCACTATCTCATTGTATGTGTAAGTACATAAATAGGTGGGACTGGGGAGAAAGTGTATGAACACACACACACACATACACACACACACTATTGACTGTGGTTTCAGACATTGCTAAGATTTTATTCAATTCCCACTACCTCCTCTGAAGCAGTTTCCATAACCCTCACATTACAGATAGAAAAAGGGAGGCTAGAGAGGAAAGCAACTGCTGTCCTGTCACACACCGGGGCGGGGCTGGGGGACAGGATTCCAACCGAAGCCGAAGGCCATGCTCAAGGCTCTCTGCTGCCCATTTGTGGCCAGGATTTTCATGAGACAGGTTTTCTTTAACTTTTGAGATCAGGCCCACTCTTTTATATTTAACCCCAACCTCTCCTGACACCCCTGGAGGTTGGGGTTCTGGGTTCTGAGAGTCTTTCCCTCAGCACTGCCTCTCCTCAGTGTAAACAGTGTAAACCTCCAGTGGGTCTTGCAAGGTAACCTCGTCTGCCCTTTCCCCAACAGCCTGTCAGTTCGAGGGTGATGTATGCTATCTTGGTTTGGTTCTGAAATTGCCTGAGGGGACAGAGGGAAGAGAGGCGGGTGACTTGCCCTAGCTCATCCACAGTGAGTGCAGCAATGAAAGCAGGCTCTGGTCCCAAATACGTGCCTCAGCTTTATAATGGTCACCTCCAGCACCTCCCTGGTGGTGTTGAGGTTAAGTCTCAGCGTTATTATGCTATCACCGCGCCCCTCCCCCATACCTCTGGCCTTGTTCTTGTATGCATAAATAAAATATAAATCTTTAAAAAAATAAATTGGGCACCTCAAATCGACCACTTCTGAGCTCAGATGCATCTTGGTTGAAAAAGTATGATCAGTAAAATGGATACCGTCACTAAATCATTCAGTTACCCTTCATTTGTGGAAAAAATATACCTAGAAAGTCCTACTTGGAAAATGGGAGGACTAAATATATTTGCTCTTTCTAATTGAAAATGTGTCATGCACAGTAGGGAATGAGTAGTGTTCCCAGGGGCTAAAGTTGGGCTTCTTCGCTGCAGGACTTCTCGGAGCTTTAAAAACACTCTTTCTCTCTGTGCATGTCTAAGATGTAGGGAGATCTCAGCTCTCAGCATAAATATTATCCCCTTCCTTGTGCAGAGTGCTTTCTAGCTCGTTCCCAGTGGGTTTTCAGAGATCTCCTTCAAAGGGGTTTTCTTGAGGAACAAAGGAGGGGGTGATTTGAAGTGTGGTGGGCAAGGGTAAGACTGGATGCCATAGATGGGGGAACATGGGCTGTTGGAGAAACCTGAGGGAGCAGGGGACAATCGGTCACTTAATGAATCCCTCCCCTTGGTCTCCAGAGCACCTGTCTTCCCCAGGGCTCATGGAAGCCCCACATCAAGGTCTCCAACCAGCATGAGAATCCAGCCAGTAATTCACTGGCTTTCTTGCCTTGTGAACATCGCATGGTTGTTGGGGAGCCAGCTTGGCAGGAGGCCCATAGCATGGCTGCCTGTCATAAGAGCATGAGCCAAGACTGGCCCTGGGCCATGCGGCCAGATTACAGCCCTTCTCTATCCACAATCCCATTTAGGATGTTTGTAATCAATGAGTGATCTGATCAATCAAATCATACTAGAGTGTGCTAGCACCATTTGCTACCCCTCTTGGGATAAATCTGCCTTTCAAAAGCAATCCTTGCCTAATGATGGAGCTCCAGGGCCTGCTGCAGAAGAATGAAGGAGATGGCTTTGCACCGGTAGTGTCTTCTCAGGACCTCATGAATGATCCACCATAAATCCACCTATTAACTACTCTGCCCTTCCAGGTGCACTATTGCATTTATGTATTCAGCAGGAAAATATTATGCTGCTCAGAGTAATGAACCTAATGTTCTGGAAGAACCAGGGGACCTTGGAGGTACTGACCTATTGCTACTTAACATCTACTCACCTGGACCACTGGGATCAGGGAGGGAGTAACTTCACATAATGATCAGACCTTGCAGGGAGTGAGCCCTTACCATATATCAGCTCCCATTCCAAGCACATATTAAGTTGCTTGTACATATTAAGTTGCTAAATCCTCCCAGTGACCCAGGGAAGGAGATACCAGTTTTGTCTTCCCCATTTTGTAGAAGAAAAAAATGAGGACAAAGAAGCCAAAAGATGTGCCTGTGTTCCCTTAGCTAAGAGGTGGAGTGGCAGGACTTGAGCGCTGGCTGCCTGGCAGTGCTTAGCGACCCCCTGCAGGGGTGCCAGTCTTCCCCATGATGAAGGGCAAAGTGCTGCCTGGAATGAGGGCAGCTGGGACCTCAGAACTGCAGAGGCCTTTAGAGCTAGCTCTGCTTGGGCTGCTCAAGGCAAAGTACAAACAGGAAGCATATGCATCAAAAATAGAATCTGGAAGAAATGAATGTGTTATCCAAAGGGATTAATCTCAAACAGTTAATATTAAAAAATTAGCAGGGGATGCTGTATTTGCCAGCAAATATTTCCAACTCCCCTGAACAAACGAACAAAGAGTACTAAAGCAACAACAGAAACAATTACTATTTTATAGAAAACCACCATGCAGGCAAGCTCCTCTTCCGCAGGTGGATAAAACTGACAGTTCTAGAAATAAAGGGAAATGGACGTAAATAATTTCAAACTATGGAAGTGATTTTTTTCTATTTAATTCCATTTTTCAAGGAAGTATGCTCATTCAGTGTAGAACTCAGCCAGATGTCTTGACGGTCTGCAAGGAGTGGGAGAGTCGGCCTGACTGCTTCCCAAAGACAGTGGAAGAGCTCTCCGCGGGGAGCGTGTGGCGCATGCTCCGCCGGTACCCTGTGGCCATTACTTCTTTTTGAACACCTGATGGCACACCTGGTCGAGGCACGTCAGCTCCTGCAACAGCAGAAAGTGGGTGAGGGAATGACAAGCCTGGCCTTCCTTCTACCCAGCCCTTGACCCTCTTGGTGTCTGTGTCTCTGTTGGGGGATGGGACGACTGGAATAAAGAGGACACTTAGTCATTCTGGGCAAAGAGCATCTCACACGTCCAACCAACGGGCATGCCCTGCAGGTAGCAATATTTGATTTTGACACTTGAATTGCGCTTGAACAACAATAAAAATGAAAAATGCAAAGACATTACCCTCTTGGGCAGGATTTCTCCTACTCTGGTGATTAAAGCAACATCACCTAATTTACAAAAGGTAGTGAAGCCTTGAAGAAGGGAAGGTTCTAGAAGGGAGAAGTGTTTGGAAGGCAAAGGCCTGGGAAGGTGCTGGCTGGTGAACTGTCCCTCGCCCCTAGGGTTTTTCTGGCCTCCAGTTTAGGCATCAGGCAATGGCAGGTGTGGCCTGGGGAGGGCATCCCCAGACCTGTCTGTGTAAACAAGATCTTCATCCGGAGGGAGGGGCTCTCAGGATTTATATACCCCTCCTGAAACTCTGAGTGGGGAGAGAAAAGCTCGAGAGTGGGGATAACCACCAAATTGTCGCAGTTGACGATGAATCCATTGTCTTAGCCACAGGGACTAGGGGGGGAATTGTACCAAGATTTAAAAAAATCCATCATCCAAACCAGAGCAGAGAGGGAAAATGGTAAATGTAAAACAAGGTGAATGCCTCCCATTTATCACCAGTTGACACTGCCTCTGAAATAAAGATCTCAGGTGAGGCAAGGCTGGCTGTAAAGGGTGCCGTGGTGACCAGAATTCTGACTTGGGAGCCAGGTACCTGCCTGACCCCACTGGTGAATGCAAAGTGAATGAATGAATGAAGAGCCATTCATTTAACAAATGAGTGACTTGATATATAGAGTAAAAGAGTTTTCACTATTTGAGTTCTGGACTCATACATTGACTTTTAAAATTGAAGGAAGAAACATTAAGCCATCTAGACAGAGATAATGTGAGGATACCCGCAATGGCTCTATGCTACTACCAAATTAACCTAAACTATTTTGGCATCATGTGGAGGCACCTTATGATGAGTCAGTGCCTGGGGTCTACAGGCTGTCCCCAGAGCCAGCGTGTCTTGTCTCCCATCCCCGCACAACCCCCTCTTCCTGCAGGCTCACAAAAGTGGTCCCACCCTCCTCCAGGGCATCCTTACCCTGTGTCTTGTATTTCTCCCCAGCTGGTCTTTAACAGGTTCCTGCATTTCTCCTTGGATCTCTGCTTCCTAACTCAGCATTTTGAACTTTCATTTTAATTGCAGCCGTTCACAGAAACAGCCATATAGATTTCTTCCTGGAGTCCCCTGAGCCAGATGGGAATGGCTTTCTGACTATATGACCACACGCATTTGGCTGGAGCTCAGGGAGGAGGGCAAGGCCATTTTTCTTGTCAAAGCGCCTGGCTAGGTGAATGGTTTGTGTAAGTGCAGTGGAAGGGAAAGGAATGGGCCAGAGCCCAGGACTTACCAGGTGCAGCTTGTCTCCCTCAACCCAGCACCTCCAGCCACGGTTCTCTTTTTCCCCCTTTTGCACACACACGAGAACATCGCCTTCCCAGGTAATCTGTGTCTGCAATGACAGATTCCCAGGCTGGTCAAATGTCTGATCTTGATTGGGACTGAGCCAACCTAAACCGACAACTGTGACTCCTGGGGCTACCCCAAGATCTTTCCAATCTCATTTCCACACACACCCTCTGTTCTAGCCAAACTGGCTTGTCGTGGCTGGTTTTGTTGTAGGAATTCTGCTCTTCATGTTGCCATATGGTAAAGATAGCTATCCAAATCAGTGGAGAAAAGATACATTTGACTATATAATGATGTAGAATTTCTGGAACGTGAAAATGTCCTCAATGTCAACATAGAAAAAACAAAATGAGAAAAATAATTGTAACACATATTAGACAATGACCTGATTCCATATATATATATATACATAAAGGCCTCCTATAAATCAATAAGAAAAAGATCATTAACCTAATAGGAAATTCAGCAAAGGATAAGAACCAACAGCTTACAAGGAAAAACAAAACCCTAGCAGATGGTCTTCAAACGTAGGAAAAGATATTCAATCACTCATAATAAGAGGTATGCAAATTAAAGCCGCTTGTTTTTCAGATACAATTCATCATATGGTCAAAGGTCAGCGTGTGACAGCAGTGAGCTGGGGGTGGGTGTGTGGAGAAGCAGGCATCCTCACACGGCTGGTTGTATAAATTGGTATGAATCTTTTTTACAGGGCAATTTTATATTACCTTTCAACATTTTACAATGTATATTCTGACTGAAAGAGATACAAGGCCCATGTGGAACAACTAGCTTGAGCTGACCAGCAAGTAGGAGAAGCCACAGACAGACTGAACCCCAAGCAGCTCAAACCTCTGTGTACATATTTATAATTATACACTCTCTCCCCACCAATTCCTCCTCCTTTTGTTTTCCCTTTTATTTCTCCAACTTCCTGCCTTGGGATAATCTGCACTACCCCTCGGTGCTTCTCCAGGTCCACGCCTCGGCTCTTAAACCAGACTGGCACCTTCACCTCTGAGCTGCTGTCATTCCCATCCAAGCAGTGACTCTGTGTTGGTGCTGACCTTCTTGGGGGTGATCCTGATGCTAGCTGGTTTTCTTCCAACCATGTGCAAACCACTTATTGCCTCTATGAACAATATTATGCTAAGTCCCAGACGCTTCTATTACTTACCTGTTTGTCTCCTAAACCCATCTGGAGATAAACTGAACTGAACTGACCTGCTTTTTTTTTTTCCCCGACTCACTATCCTTGCACATTCAGGTCTATTTTTTTGGTACAAATCTGTTTTCCACAGATTGTTAAGTTTACCTATTTTGAAAATAATATTTGACCTTGACCATATAATGTGTTTTATGTACATTTTTATTCCTCCTCGTTATATCCCTCAACATATTACGCATTGTTTGCTACAGCAAAGGACTAGCTGCCTCATAAATTCTGTCAGTGGGAGGCTGGTTAAAAATGGTGTGGTTCATGCCTGAAAGGAGGAGAAAGTCTATACCGAAGGAAGAGAGCCATTTTCACAGTGTATAGTTTCAGTTGAAAAAGCGAGGAACAGAGCCCTGTGCGTAAAGCAAGTGGGGCATATATGGAGGCATATGTTTATGTCCCCTGGAGGAAGTAAAGGAAACCCTTACTAGTGATTGTCCCTGGGGAGGAAACCGGGAGGCAAGGGGCCAGGATAGAAATCAAATATCATTTTTTACTGTGTAAATGTTTTTTTCTTACAAGCGCATGTGTTAATATTTCCCAAGTTAATTAAAAATAAAATTCCACCTGTTTTCTTAAGACACTGTGTGTCCTCCTTCAGAGCCATCCTGTCATTGAGTGTCTTGGTGAAGCTTAATTCACAGACTGCTCTCTTTGCTCTTTTGGGAGGGAGGTGTTGTCTGGAATATTCATGTGTCATTGCCCACTGTCGGCCTTGGACTCTGAGTTCCTTTCCAAACAGATGAGAAGAACTTATGTCTTCTATTTGGGCAGGGACAGTGTCTGTTAACTCTCTCAGCCCTCACTGCCATACACATTATGCCCCGAATGCATGTTGATTGAGTTGGTGTCTGTGTCCCCTGAAGGACATTAAGATCCATGCAAGAAGAGACCGTGTTGGTTGCACGTTTCTGCAGTACCAGGCTCAGCACAATGACTAACACATAAGAGGTGCTTGGTGAGCATTGTTGAGTGACCCTGCAGTTGAATGATTGTGTTGAAACAGAACCTTGAGATAAATCCACACGGGGGCGGTGGGGGGGGCGGTACATGAGTACACGTGTTCTTCATTGATGATAGTTCTTGACAACCTCTCAGCCTGCCTGCCTCCTTGTCTTTGTTCCTGTTACCACCAAGTACACACTTGTCCATCAACATGGACACTAGCTTCCTCGTGAGGCTGTAAATCTCTGAGTGCAGAGAAGGGGATCGGATTCATTTCTTTACCAATAGCTCTGCTCCTGGTCCAGGTCCACATATACTAGGGGTCTGGCAAATTTTGCACAGGGACAAAGGAGAAAAATCTTAGTGCATGGGGACTAATATTTTATTTTAATAACTCATACTAGGTAGCAAGACTAAAAGTTATTCTGACCCTAAGTAAACTGGTTACCAAAGAATCATGAACCTAAAGTATTATAGCTTACATAAAACAGATAAGGAGAGAGAATTCAATGAACTAAAATTCCACAATTCAATTTGTCTTTAGTTGGCATCCTTCCCTTTATCAGCGGAGGCTTTAAAAAGAGGCTCAATTGCCTCAAAAGATTGTGAGGTTGAGCGGATGACAAGCCAGGAAAGCTATCACTTCTGAACCAGGACACGAAGAGTGTCCAAGGGGGATGCACTTTCAGAAATTAAAGAAGGAAGTTGGATTCACTCTGCCATTTCCCCATCACAGTGTTCAAAGTGTTTGAACATCAGAGTGTTCAAAGTTAACATCATTATGGATAGCCCTTTTATAGTAAATTAAAGATAGGTACTGTGCCAATGTTAGGTTTGTAGAAATTGGCTATATAAAAGAACATCCTAATTCTGAGGAAATACAAGCTGAATTATTTAGTGTAATGCATCAGATTGTTATTTTGTGTAATGCATCAGATTGTACAATGTAGATAATTGATAAAAAGAGTGCAAGTACAAATGGTAAAGCAAATGGGGCACAATGTTAACATTGGTAGAGTGAGCATTCTTTGTTAGAGTCTTGCAACTTTTTTGTAAATTTGAACCACTCCCAATAATTTTTTTTTTAAGGAAAATAACAGGTCTTTAAATGAAGAGCATTGAAATACACTGCTAACACATTTAAATCCTCCCCAGGAAACCTGCCCTCCAGCAAGAGTTACTCCTGCTGACCACAGTGCCCACCCTCCCCTCTGGCAGTTCCTGAGGTGGGGATTCCAGGAGGAGACTGACCCCTGATCTCAAGGGCATCTTTCTGTATCTTGCATTATTGGCTCTGTCATGTCTAGTTCTGCTTTTCTCAGCCCTGTTCTTTGCCCCAGTTACTTAATTTTTCTTTTAATTGTTACATAATTCACAGACCATAAAACTCACCCTCTTAAAGCATAAAATTCAGTAAAACCATCACAATACCTAAAATCCAGAAGAGAGTAATCACTCCCAAAGAAACCCTTTATTTATAGCAGAGCAATCCTTCCCCTCTGCCCCTTTGGTGACCATTTTCTATCTCTAGGGATTTGCCTGTTCTGGACGTTTCTTACAAATCACACGATGTGTGGCCTTTTGTGTCTGACTTCTTTCATTTACCATAATGTCTTCTAAATTGTTTCACATTATGTATGTATCTGCACTTTATTCCTTTCTATGATTGCATGATATTCCATTGAGCATATAACAGTACTTGCCTTTTAAATTTTATTTTAGGTATTTTTGAAAGAAGTTTCAAGTTCCCTTAGAAACAAGTCAAGGTAGGAGGTTAGGAATAAATATGATCCTCAGGAAGGAAGGAATGAGACCTGGGCCCCCTTAGAGAAGATATGACCCCGTGATCAACCTGGATTCACTCTCCTGTTCTCGTACAGCACAGAGCAGGCTCCATATGGCCCTCTGTTCCATCTCATTCATGCATCACTCCTCCAAACCGCTGAATGTGGAGATTTTCAGAGGTGTTTATGAGGCTGGTCAAGGAGATAAGAAGCAGAAACTTGGAGAATAAGAGCACAAGGAGTACCACACACACACAGCCTTGCACTTACACAACATATGTGTGCAAACAAGCACATATGCACACAAATACACATGCAGACACAAGTCCATGAACATGCCCCCACATATACAGGCACAAACACACATGCACACAAACATATAGCTTGTGTGTGCACTCCAATGGTTCACCAAGTATGGACAACAGAAATCAGATAGGCTCACCCATTCCCTGTCACCCATCTTCAGCTAAAGTGTTTCAGTTAAGTCAAAGGCAGTAGGGAGTCCACAGGGCATCTGCTCTGGGTTGCAATTCACGACCCATGGGGACAGCCCTTTGCTGGAGACTGGGCAAAATGCTGACTTGGGTAGTTCTCAACCCCTACTGGTTTCGTGTGTGTGTGTGTGTGTGTGTGTGTTAGCCAAGACAAGGAAAAGGGGAAGCACATGTCTCTATGGGCTAAGAGCAGATCCTAGGGTGAGAATGGGGTTTGACAAGGAGGGAAGGTAGAAGGTGGTAAGACAGAAGAAGTGTAGGTATTCACAGAAGGAATCCTTTAAGGGGTGGGAAGGGCCAAAAAGACATGATTTATTTCAGGAAGAATGAGTTCTCTACCATCAAAGGTGATAAAGAATTAGTCAGAACAGGCTTGCTTTTCAACAGCCCACACCCAAAACTGAAAGGCAAAGGCAAATGAATCAGTTTGAACTGATCAGCTCAGAACAGCAGAAGGATGTACAAATTCTGAGAGAAATTTTCCTGTTGGTTCTGGTGTCTGAAGAGTTGGCTTTTCAGCCACAGAGTTCAGGAAAGCCTCTTTGATCCAGCAACCCCTTGGGGAGGGTTCTACAAGGGGGTAATCCAGGGCCAGAGCTTAGGTTCTCGGGCCAAGACTGCTGTGATGGAAGCATTTGCAAAGACCTTTTACTTCCCACTTTCCTTTAGCAAGAATCCCTAAGTAGAATTCAACTTTAACTTGAGATTATCAATGCTGCAGGACAACTTGGTTGAGAAATAAAAAGTGGTCTGCTCTCTTGACTTTAGAGTCCTCACCAAGAATGATAATAGCTTTTCCTCCCTACCCCAGGGGAGGAGCCAGATCTCTTGCTTTGGGAGAGAGTTGAGACCTCTGACTTTGAAAGGCCTCCTGGAAGCACCCCAAAAGAGCTCCTGGGGAGGGTGAGGCTCACAGTGAAGGGGCAGGGCAGGGTGGGGAGACCTGCTTTCTTGTGGGTTGGCCCTCTGCTGGGGGTGAGAACGCCGATAACTGGGAACAGAACACTCAGCCCTGCCCCCCTCAGCTTGGGAGCCAGGGAAGAGGTCCTGGTGGCCACACTGGCACAGAGGAATTGGGGCTGTGACTTTCAGGTTGCCCATGTTGTGTACACAGTGTGAGTGCAGACAGTGAGTGGTCAATGGCAACCATGGTAAGTGATAAAATACAAATGCTCCCAAGTTGCCTGGATTGTGTCGTCCCAGGCTCTTGTATGATACTACAATGGAGTGAGGGAATCCTTAGGTACCAGTGGGGTTGGATTTCTCCCCCTGCTTGCTTGTGGGAAATGACCAGGTGTAATTGATCTGGAAGACTGAAGACAGATGCGCCGAGCATGAGGATGGACACAGAGGATGGGTCAGGGGTTGTGGCAACAGGTGGTGATGCTGAAGGACAGGGCACCTCCTCCAAGTCTGCTTTCCCAAGCACTGCTCTCTGCTGCTTCTACCCGCATCTCCTCTAGGCACTGCCTGCCTCTTCTGAAGACTTTCAGGTTTATGTCCTTGGTCAGTGAGGTAATGCGGGCCCCACCCTGTGTACAGGGTTGTCTGCTCATGTTCAGGGTCCTACCTATATCCACACAGTTCAACTGGCTGGAAGTCTGGCCTTCAGATGCACGAAGGATCTCCTCGCTTATGTCTTGTGAGTCAAAGTGACGTTAAGAGAGAAGCAAGAAATTTGCCAGAGATTTCTTTAAGTAAGACAGGAGAAACCCCGACTTGATTTAATCTGACTTTCGTGTTTGATTTGCATTTTATTTTTTTAAGAAAATCAGTTGAGATCACCTAAATTAAAATACCTGATTTCTCAACAGATAAAAGAAAAAAAATAGCAACAAAACGCCTCATTCTTCCTTGTTAGTGCCTGGCTGGTGTTGGCTGCTCCGTTAAGCTAAGCTTCCAGAGGCTGCCCTCCCTGGGGTAGCCCACCTTGCTCTCTTCACTTTGTCTGCTGGGCCGTGTCAGTGGAGAAATTGGTCTCTGACCCCACACCCTGGAGAGCTGAGCATCCTTTCATCTCTCCTTTGCTGAGAAGCTTAGTGCGGAAGCCAGCTTGCCCCTCTCCCAAACCTCATGAGTTGTTATGGAAAAGCATTTCGGGCCCCCTTTCCTGCCTTCTCCAGTGTTGTTCCTGTCATTACTTTATTGGGAAGCCAAATAGCCAGCCCTGCACAGAGTGGATGAGAGAGAAACTCCAGCCCAGGTTAGTACCTTCACTTTCCGGCCATCCAGGCCCTTTGTGTGCTCTTCAAACTCCACGCCCACGGTGAAATCCAAGTCATAGTTGCGGAATGTGCTGGTGGTTTTCGTCTTGAAGTTATCGCCGTTTTGTTCAATGATCTTTGTCTGAGTCAGATGTGCTGCGATCTTGCGGGTGGCAAAATCAATATCTGTTGGCAAAGGGAGTTGTGGAGGTTATGATGCGCTCAGCTAGACCCATTTGTTTCTTTAACAAGGCTAAACCCTCAGGATCAGAGGTGAAGATCATGGACTGGCCACATTTCTTTGCTTAAGTGGGAAACAAGAGTTGTCTTACACTTGGCTGGCTTGGGCATCTTAGTCAATTGTCAGGAAAACTAGGGTCTATTGGTATTTCCTTGGGAGTTCTGATGGGAAAGGGTGGTAGCAGACAGGGCTCACCTCTGAGCTGTGCAACATGCACACACACACACACACACACACACACACCCTCCACTACAGCAGCTCCTTTCTATCTATTTGACATATTGGGTTTTCTGCTAAGCACTTGCTGAACTAAAGCCTTCATGGCTTGAGAGAAAAAAGACTGGAAATTACCCGTCTAGATCTTTGGTTAAGATGGAACTTTTGTTAATGTCTATAGCAGGGAAAGGTACGTACTTCCATTTCAGGCAGATTGGGGTGTACTTTGCTAGGTTCTGCCTCCTTTGTGGGCAGTTTTATTTCGCTTCAGCTCCATGGCTTATGGAATTGGGTGTGTCCAAGCCACACACCCTGCTGGCCACAGGACAGGGTGTGACTAATGATCCCTCTTGGTGCTGTGAACTAGGCATCCTGGCCAGCATTTGCAGGGCTTAGGGTGTCATGGGGCTCAGCTCCATAAGACATGTGGTTGTTCACAAAAATAGCTCGTGGTCTACTAAATTTGGGAAATGAGGACTCAAAACTAAGAGAAGCTGGTTTCTGCACTGAAGCACTTCACAGTCTTTAATCTAGCAAAGATGGGTTGTATTTCAACAGTGGGGTACACCATGCAGCATTTCCCAACCTCATGTGGCTTGAGCCCCTCTGAAGTGGGACAAACCCAACTGGGTGAGTGTTTCCTAGAGCGTAAGACAGAAAAGGCTAGCAAGACCCTTCGAGATGGTCATCTCAGTCACCTTGACCCTGAAATGGTGGAAATAGCTCTTGTTTAATTAATTTTTCTCCCTTCAAGCAACTGCTGGCCTATTTGGAAGAAAAAAGACCAGACAGGACCAAATAGTCAAGTATTTCTGGCTAAAGATGAAGAATTCCTTAGAATTTGTAAATGCTACTGAAGAATGTGTCCCATTTTCTAGCTGCTATAAAGGTGTGCTTGTGGAACAGGGCAGAGGTGTCACATTCTCTACCACAGAGATGGTCCTGGGAATCCGGTGACGCCTTGGGCAACTTCAGTGTCATCACTGGATGCTCAGGCCCATATCTGGAAGCAGCAGAGATACTGCTCATAGTAGAGCTGCTAACCAAAACAGGTTATTTCAAGAGTTAAACTTGGCGGTGTTTGTGAAGAGCTTGGGTAATAGCCCTAACCCAGTGGCTGCCGGCATCATCATAGTCATCACCGAGGCCCTTGCCCTCACCGCTGGTTTCCCCAGAGTGCTCTGCATGTTCCCAGATGCTCCCTGAGTGTCCACTTCCTATACTCCTGCCTTCTCCTCCAGTTCTCCAGTCTCACAAGGCCCAGCCCTGGCCTTGTCTTCTCCAGCTCATTTTGCCCTTTCTGCCCTTTTCCCCATCTGCCATGAGGTTTTCCCCCACAAACTAAACTTTCTGGTACCATCCTCTGATTTTTTCATGGGGTTGATTGTTCTTTTCTCCAAATTCTCACCTCTAAGAGGATGAGAAGTGCAGCTTCCTCACTCTGTGTCTCCATAGAACCAGGCCCAAGGTTGGGCACACAGTAGGTGCTTAAGAAACATTATGTTAGGCTAATGGCAGCAACATGGTCTAGGACACGGGTTCTTGAAGGGAGGTGTCCCGGTCTGCACCATCAGCAGCACCTGGGAAGCTCTTATAGAAGTAAATTCTGGGGACCTCCTAGACCTATAGGGCATTGGGCCCTACTTGCTTTTTTAATATCAAGTGATTCTGTTCATGCTAGAATTTAGAAGTAGTGCTATAAAAGAGGAAGGGTGAGTTTGGATCCAGGTGTGAACCCTATCCCGGACTTCCCGCTATGTGACCTCAAGAAGTCATTTCCCCTTTTGAACTTCAATTTTCTCACAGCAAAGTGTGGGAAAGAATGTTTATCTCATCATGTTATTTGCAAGTATTATTAATAAGGCTATTTGTAAGGATTCAGTTAAAGCAATGATAAGTGCTTTACACAGTACCAGTGGGCTTGTGGGTATTTGATGCACATTGACCTCTATCCCCTTGGCCTTTCCTGTTCAGGTCAAATAGTGAGCTGACCGCAATCAGTCCAGAGTGAAATATCGCGGTCATATCCACGCATCTCCACAGCCACCTGCCGCTCTCAGAGTCCAAGGGCCCTGGACTCTGAAGAAGCGGTCTGAATGGTGGCTGCTCCACTCTCACTCACTTAACCTGGCCTGTCACCGGGCACTTGATCTAGCATGGCTGGAAATTCCTGCACCTGACTCAGCCTCCTCACTCCACAGAAGCAACCTTAACTCCTGCTTTAGCCCCCTGTGCCGGGGTCCAGGCTGCACTCTCCACACTGCTGGCACTGGGTAGGAGAGAGGAGAGGAAACTATGGGTCACGTATAAACCAAAGCAAACAGGAGGACCAGGCAGAACTGCAGAGGAAGAATTGGGAATGCCAGAGAAGTTGAGACTGGAAGTGTTTATAGGGGGTATTTTCACTCCACAGATGTGGAACTCAGGCTCAGAGAATTTAAATGATGGCTTCAGATTACCCAGCTAGGCTAGAGCTCCTGACCATTTGTCTACAAACACGTTCATTATCATTCACATTGTCATTCTCTACTGAGGCTCTTCTAACAAAAATGATAGCTTGTCCCTGATCTCTTAGACCAATAGATCACAGCTAAAAACGTCTACTGCTACAATGTCTACAGAGAACTGGTTTGCCCAGGAAACACCATCCCTAGTCAATCTTTCTGTCCAGAACTGGGGGAATCTTATTAGGAACTTCATGCAAATGGAATCAAGCATCACTGCTGCTTCGGATTGAAAAATGGCCTGGCCTCTTCGCTACCCTTTAGCATTTGCACAGACTAGTTAATCATGTCACCTCTGCTCCACCCCAGGGAAGGGAGCCAAATGCTCTCTGGGTAGATTCGTTGTATTTCTAATCAAAAGGAAAGGTTTAACCACAGCTGTAAAGTACACACACACATGCACACACAGAGATTACAAAAATACTTCCTCTTTGCAGAGGAAATTATTTTCCTGATACGGTATTTTAACACCAGGGTTATCAAGTATGTTTTATCTGCTCTTCTGGATTAAAGGTATCACTGAGTCTGATTTATTGCCAGGTGAAATGAATTTCTATCTCAGAGGAAAAGGTCCAAAGGCAAGCTATTTCTGAATAATATATATGGCTGGTAGCTGCTGCAGAAGAAAAAAACAACACTGAAGTGACTTTATTAAAGCATACTTTTCATAACTGCATTTTGAACAATGCAAGTCATAAAATTGAAATATGAGGATGCTACTCAATATTAAAATACTTTGTAATATGCTTGGGAAGAAAGCTAAAGTTGCAGGCTAAAAGGGCAGGCACTCTTTGTAAATTAAAGAGCAGAGATGCACAAGTATTCATCAAATGAAATCTGAGATCTATTCCAAATACAGCTTCTCTGGGCTTTGAACCTGGACTCCTTAATTCTCAAATCATCAGCACTCTCAGGCAATCGAGAGAAGCAGAGTGGAAGGGCAATCTTCTCCTTTTTCCATGTCATTTGCTCCTCCAGATAACACATTTAGAGAGGGATTGGATTGGCCCCTGCCTGCCTCTCTGCTCATTCCCTCGCGGACATCTCCAAAAAGGTTTGAAATTTTCCCTAGTGAGCAGAGGCAGCTTGGAGACCCTGGGGTGCCTCCCTCCTGCCCCTCACCTTTTCACCTCCCCACCTATGTCTAGTGTTCATTACAGGGGGTGGGAGTCAGGGTGGAGGTGCTCCCACTACAGGCAAGGGGAGACCAAAGCAGGGGCAGGGTGCTGGGGGTGGGCAAACTTATCTTCATCTGGGATTTTTCTACTTCCTGGCATTTTGCCTGTTTGAAAATTCAACTAGATACCACATGGCTTGGGAAAGACTTGGCAACATATATAACTTCACTGGCTGTGAGTACCAGCAGGAATCCATATTTTATGAAAATAAATCCTCCTTGGGTCATCAGACACTTGCTCGCTCGCTCACTCACTCACTCACTCACTCGTTCACTCACTCACTCTCTTATTCATTTCTACCCAAGGATTCTGAGGGTCTCTCTTCCTATCTGTCTGCTTTAGGAGTTCCCCTCCTGACAAACCTTACTCAGAATGAAGTTTCTTCTTCCCTGTCCCCATGCTTAGCACCCACACCTAGAACAGAGCTGTGGAAACTGGGACAAACTGGGATCACATGTGTGCGACACCACTTCCCCACCAAGGTGACCCAGGCAAGGCCCTCTATTTCTCTGGGTTTCAGACTCCTCACTCCATAAAATGGAAAGTGCTCCTTCCATACTCATCCCTGATGCCACCCTGAGCCCTACATCTTATATTGAAGCACCAATTTCAGTGTTCTACGTGGCTTTGCACTGGGTACCTGAATCAAAATACGCAAAACAGAACTGTTCATGTCTTTCCCTCTGCCCAGGACTCTTGTCCAAATTCACTGCTCCCCAAGACTTCCACATTTCAGGATGGAATCACCATCTTCCTATTCAGGCCTGTGTCTGAGGGCCTACTTCATTTCCTCTTGCTCCAAATTCAGCTGATGCCTTGTTATGTGAATTCTGACCTTGGGTCATAAAAAGGCATTCGGTTCTGTGTTCTCTCTGTACACAGCTGGCATGCTATGAAGAAACTCAGGCTCATGGGGTCGCCGCATGCACATATTGACAGTCCTAGCTGAGACTGTCACCAGTTGCTGAACACGGGGGTCAAACAGCCGCAGCCTCAGCCACTACCATCCACAACTGACTGAGTGCCTTTAGCAAGAACCACCTTGGTGAGCCCTGTCCACCCCCAAACAATGACAGACAATTATAAAATGACTGTAGTTATTTCAAGCCCACTACATTTTGGGGTGATTTGTTACATCAAAATAGAAAACTGGAATTCCATTTGTGTCTACAGTCACAAAGTCTACAACAGACAGTCTACAACTCGACAAGTCTACAACAGTCAAGCTCCTTGAAAACAGAGACTAGACTTGGTTTTGCCTCAGACAACACAGGCCTGGCACTCACGGGTAACATCTAAAACTTAGGTGGATGGTTCCCCATCCACCAGCCATGCTGGCGTCACAGCTTGGCTGTCATGGACCATACCCCAGCATTCCGTCATAGTGCAGGGGCCTCAGATGGCAGACCACTCTTCCCATACTCCCATGCCTGACCCAACATGAAGTAGGACCTCAGGACATAACCTAGTTCTCTGGCTAAAAAGTTACCAGCTGATTTCCTTGCTGTCAAGAAGAGCCTAGGGCCTCAGGGAAGACGGGGTGTTTTAGAAAGAGGGAAAGGGAGGTGCCACTGACCTTTGGTACTTACTCTTTGACCACTTAATGACTGAAAATGTGGAGGACACCCAATAGGTGCCACGACCTGTCACTCTGCTGAGCTGGCAAGTGAGTTCTATGGGAGACCTACATGTGCATTGAGTTATTTGGCTGGCAACAAAGCCAGTTTGCAGCCCAGCCCACAGTTCAGTCAGAATTCCTCCCTCCACACTGAACTGGCAAGCAGATCAGAGAAAGTCAGCTCCTGGTGCTGGGGGTTAAAACCCAAGAAGACAGCAGTCATTGGGCAAAGAATGGAGTTATGCTTAGTGATATTTACACGTCTGGGGATTTGTAGAGATCTCCATATTTGTTCCAAATGCCAAGGGCCTCATGCTCAAAAGGCCAAGGGAGGCAAGCTTCACTGATCTGTCAATGCAGGGAAAGCAGCCCTTGCCTTGCGGGGTGGGTATGGAAGAGACCGTGCTGGTGCTGTTTTTAGAAAAAGGATACTTTCTGGAGAGCTGACGGGGTGCTGTATGTGCCCCACCTCCCCAGAGGGCAAAAGGAGTGCTGATAGGAGTGCTTGCCTCTGACTTTAAGGCTAGAGGAAGGAGTTTCAGGGACCCCCTCTGCTGACTTGAAAGCTACAGTGGTTCTGAATTTTATACCTAAAATCTTCATAGCACTTTTTATTATTTAAGAATAAGCCACAAAATCATACACAAAATTGCCTTCTGAATATATTCTCTGAATCCAGCCTGTTTAACATACTGCTGAAACCTCGAAACCTCCAAACAGCCCTTATTGGGGTGCTTTCAATCATTCAGAGTGACAGTCACATTCCACATCAATGGGAGAAACAAGCAAGACTGATGCTGTTATCCCTTTTTGGCAGATGAAGAAACTGATTCTGAAAGTTTAGAAATTTGGTCAAGGTGAGAGAGAACGCTTTAGCTATGCCCGTCCTTCTGGTTTGGTTTCCTCACCTGTATGAACAGGCTCAGAATTTACATTTCTGAGCTAAGTGCCAGGTCATTTTCCCACTTACGGAATCAGAATCCCATTTCCATTGCCCACTCAAGGTATTAAAAATAAGAGCATCTGGGCTGGGTCTCTGGAAGAAGGATTTTTGTCTCCTCCTGCCTCCCCAAGTATATCGAGGTAAAATTCTGATAGCTGGGGGGACCCTGGAGGGCAGTCAGGCAGGAAACCTGTCTAAAGTACATGAAGAAAGCTCCAGTTTGCAATTATGAAACTTTGCAACTCTCCTGGCTCTTTGACACAGGGGAAATAGTCAAAGTAGAACTTCACTGCATAGGAAAACCCATGATTCTCCTTCTTGATGAGATGCCCATCATCACATCCAGCTGTCTGGGCCTCTGACCCATCCCAGCCATTTTTCTCATGCTGTGCTAGGGCATATTCTCATCTGGAATTCCTTGTATGGGAAGCTTTAAAGCTGAAAAATGTGGTAAGGAAACCATCTCAGGGTAAAACTAGGACAGGCAGCCAAAGCTCCTTGAGCAGTGCCTGGCCACAATGACTGACCCAGCAAAGTGAGTGGACCCCATTCTCCTAGTGTCATTAGAACCCACAGGCCAAAGGACAGAGGTCTGTGTTTTCTGCCAGCCCCACAAAAGACCCCACCCGACAGCACATACGGATGGACGCTTGGCCTAGAATATAGTTTAGAAGTCAACTAGTGGTGAGTTGTTTGATCATATGATGAAAGTCTCTCCCAGCTGTCTGCGGGTCTGATTTTCTCTAGACTAAGAGACTTGTTAGCTACTCTTTTTCTGCTTCTTTAATACAAGACTAACAAAAGAGCAATCAGTGCAGGAGTTATTCATGGAAAATACCAGGTCTATCTGCTTATCTAAGAGATGTCTATCAAAGGCAGGGGAGCTACTGCATTGAACCCTCAGCTATGGCTTTACCCTGTGTATGCAGGTGTGTGTGCGTGCACATGTGCGTGTATCCTTCATTCAGTTTATCTTTTCTGTGTGCCAGGTGCAATGCTAAGACATTCTAGACATAATCTTATTTACTATTATTTCCCACTTGCAGAAAAATGAACTGAGTCTCAGAGATTTTGTTTGACTTATCTGACCCTACATAGCTAGTCAGTGAGGAGTGAGGATTTGCACCCAGGTCTGTGGAACTCCACAGTGACTCTGTCTGGAGGAGGAGATGACAGTCCTCTCAAAATCCCCCTCCCTTTTTTTTTTTTTTTCCAGTGAAGTCTCAGCACTATGAAGCCATCAGCAGCCACTGCAGCACAAGTTTGATACCTGGACAGGGAGCTTCCCACATGGTGCAGCAGACCCCTCCTACCTTGCCCACTGCTCTCCTCAGCAGTGTATTTCAGTTGATCCACCTGTTCTGCTCCCCACTCTGTGTCTGGTGAATCCTCTCACCACCACACCACCCCCACACACCTCTGCCCTACACCCCAGATCTTGTGTGCATAAATTAATAAATCTTTAAAAAATATCCTCCTCCTTCCCCCAACCCTGGCCTCCTTCTTACCCAGGGCCTTCATGTAGCCGTCAAAGTTTTCATTACTCTCCATCTCCCAGGTTCCATTCTGGTCCCTCGTCATGGTGGTGGCTTCTGGTTCAGTGTGGGTGTGTGGTGGATAGCAAGGAGCACGCTGCAGGGAGAATTGTTGGAATGAGCTACTTTTATAGCCTAGTCACCAGGCTTATGACTTTGAAGATAATAGTTTCAAAGGTCATAAGCACAACCCAAAGGAACTTTCATTTCCCTTGCAGAGTTCAGCAGGACTACAGGCGACCTCCAAGTCCTGACGTGGCCACGCACAGATGTCCTGGTGACCTCTGCTACATACAGGAACCAGAGCAGCTCATTTTTTTTTGTTTTTTTTAAAGATTTTATTTTATTTATACATACAAGCTGGGGTACAGGCCAGAGGCATGGGGCGGCGAGAGGGTTCACCAGAGACAGAGTGGGGAGCAGAACAGGCAGATCAGAAGTACACTGCTGAGGGGAGCAGCGGGCGAGGCAGGAGAGGTCTGCCGCGCCATGTGGGATTCTCCCCGGCCGGGCGTCGAACTCGCATCGCAGCTACCTACAGCTCCACAGCGCAGCGCTCAACCGCTGTGCCACCGGGGAGGCCCAGAGCACCTCATTTTTGACTAGCTGTGCTTTGGAAGAAAACACCTAGTGCTTACTTATCTGGAGGCCATGCAGCCAACACTTTGGCCTAAATGGTGATTCCAAGAAAATGGGAACTCACACCAATGGAGCTCTATTATACCTCTACCAGGCATGTATCGTGTTATCTCACAGGTATTCTGTGTTATCTTTAATCATCCCCATTTTACAAATGGAAAAAGCTCAGGGATCATGTCATATGCTATTAACAGTTGCTAAGTGGCTGTGGTGGGATTAAAACCCAGGCCTGTCTGGCTCCAAAGTTCTTTCCTTAACAGTATGCTATGGTCAACTTGGAAAATGGGTCTGCCACTCCCTTGCTTCCCAGGAAGTTACCTTGAGGGCCTCTGAGTAGCAATGTTGATAGGAAAAGCAAGTTCTGGGAGCATAAATCTGCTAAAAGTAAGCCATATCTGGAAGGAGGACAGATGGGAAGCCGTGCATCAATAGGACTGTGCTTGAAGACCTCAGGAGCAAGTGGAGGGTCACCTTGACCAAGACAGCTGACATTTGAAGAAGGACCCCTGGTTCAGGCCCATCCCATTGGATCAGTAAATGGGTGGTTTTCTGCTGTGACACATGGTTCTAAGAGATGAGGCTTGAACCGGGGCCCCTACACTCTGAAGAGAAGTGCTATGGGCTGAAATGGATAAACTACAAATTCCCAAAAGTGAAGCCAATTTTTGTTATGACACTTTGGGGGCTCACATGTATGTATTCTTGTGTTGTAAAATCGAAACAAATGGTTCTGCCTATGTGAGGCTTGGGGGATATAAAACAGCACGTTTGGTTTTTTAGACAATGTAGTAGAGACAGGAAGACACAGAGTAAAATATGGCCCAGCTATTGTCAAAAAGCCAAAATAGGATGAAGAGAAGAAGGGAGTAAAGAAGAACTCTCCATAAATGGAAAATAAGCAAAGGCAGCAGAAATGGACAGAGGGAGACTTGAGCTTCATTCTTTGAGGTTCATCCACAAGCTATTGCAGTCTGAGCACCCCATTTCTTGGGTTGGAGGGGAACGTATTCCCCTCTAGGTTCAGGTTCAGGGGCCTCCACATAGCCCTTCCTACACCCAGCTGAGGCCTTTACAGGTCTCTTTTGAAGAAAAATAATTGGTCTGGTAGTGGAGGAGGTTGGGGGCAAGAATGGGGCTGCTGATTGCAATAAACCAGGGATTTGGGTTTTCATGAGCTGGGACAGGGGATCATTCACTCTGCAAGCAGGAAGTTAGAACTAAGATGTTTGCATAAAGCCAAAACACTTGAAGACTACCCCTCAGTGAGAGTGTGAAATAGCTAAGACCTATCAAGAGACAACAATAAATGATGGCTATTTAGTTGGGATCTTGTGAATTAAAAAAAAAGTCTGCTTTGCTCTTACTCTGGGTTTGGGGTTTTTATTTATGCTTCCTGCTAAAATAAAAGGAGACCTGAACTTTCAATACTTTATGCTACTAGGAAGAAGTTAATGTAAAAACTACCCAGAGGGAGCCATGTTTAGATCAGGCCAACCAAAATTCTCTGTGATAAAATCATACCAAATGTAAACTCAAAATTCGAAATTGTAAGACTCACACACAATGAGTCCACCAAAAAGCAAGTATCAGCAGAAACATATAGCCAAATTAGATTTCCAAGAGCTTCAGATAATAAAATGATCAGCTACAGTCACAAATACGTCTTAAGTGAGTAAAGACATTTTATATTTTTAAGCATGAAAAGGTATACATTTTTTTAAATAGGTTTAAAAATAACCAGAAAGTAGTTGTGGAAATTTTAAAAATATAGCCATTAAAATTAAAAATCTAATAACAGATAAGTTAAAGAGTAGATTCAATATAGCTAAAAAGAGAATTAGTAACCTGCAAAATAAAACCAAGGAAATGATCCAGGATGTATGCAACATAGAACACAATACTAGAAATTTTATTTAAACAAAAATTTTTTTAAGATAAACACATGCAATTCGCAGCAACGTGGATGGAACTAGAAGGGGTCATGCTCAGTGAAATAAGCCAGAAAGAAAGAGAAAAATATCAAATGGTCTCACTTATAACAGGAATATAGGGGAACCAAACAAAAGAGAGATACTCAGCGAGGAAGGGGGCGGATAAGGGCTCAAAACGGGGTAGAAAAGAGCACAAGGGACTATGGTAATGGGTCACGGGTGAATCGGTGGTGGGTTACCCAAGGGGAATACACATTAATGTAAAAGATACAAATAACAATAAAAACTATTAAGGAAAAAAATTATCCTCCCAGAGGAAAAAAAAAATAATCAATTTTTTAAAAAAATTTTGCATAGAAGATCTGGGGTGTAGGTCAGAGGTGCAGGGGGTGAGATGATTCACCAGATGCAGAGTGGGGAGCAGAACAGGCAGATTTACTGAAATACACTGCTGAGGGGAACAGTGGGTGAGACAAGAAAGGTCTGCTGTGCCATATGGATAGCTCCCTGGCTAGAATCGAACTCTGGCCTTAGTGGTGGTAGTGCTGAAACTTAACCCCTAGGCTACCAGGGAGGCCCAGAGCTAGAAATTTGGAACATCAAAATGAAAATAAAATTTTAAAATCTTTCAGAGAAAGATAGATTACCTATGAAGAAACGATACAATAATCAGATTGATATTACTTTTCAACAATTCTGAAGGGAGACAACAGTAGCATAATGTATTAAAATCATGTGGGGAAATAGGTTTGAATAAGAACTCTAAACCATTCATTAAGATATGAGGATTTTAAAAATAAATAATTTCAGAAATAATACCCCCAACTGGAAACGACCCAAACATTCATTGACAAGTTAATGGATAAAAAATTGGGGGTACAGTCATATGCCATATAATGTCTCAGCTGAAGGTGATGGTAACTCTTATATATAGCTCAGTTGTGTGGGACACTATGTCACATAGGTTTGTGTAAGTACACACTGAGACATTAGCACAATGACAAAATTGCCTAAGGACACATTCTCAGAATATACCCCTACTGTTAAGAGATGCATGTCTATATTCACACAGTGGATTACAACTCAACAGTAAAATGGAACAATTTCCTGATACATATAAAAACATTGATAAATATCATAGATACAATATTATGCTGAGGGAAAGAATCTTAACACAAAAGATCATATGCTATATAGCTCAATTTACATGAAACTCTAGAAAAAAACAAATCAAATCTACAGTGGTATAAAATAACTCAGAGCTTTCGTGGATATGGGGTGAGGAGGTAGGGGTAGGAAACAGCACAAAGGAAATTTCTTGGGGAAGAAGGATGGAAATGTTTTATAGTTTGTGATGGAAGTTGTATGAAAGCTGTGAAAACTCAAACTCTGCAATTGATATCTGACCCTTTTTATTGTACATAAGTTATACATTAATAAAAATGTATAAAATTGTTTTTGTATTCACATATTCATTTATGAGTGTTCATACAAAAAGTTATAGTATCAACCTCATGAAAAGTTAGTTGACTGTTGGACAGTAAATGTGTACTAAGGAGGCTGTAATTACAAATTGATGAGATGTTTGCAAGAAATAGAAATTTAAATATTATTTTAAAAACTTAAGAGGGCCTCCCTGGTAGCGCAGCAGTTAAACGCTGCGCTGTTGAGCTGTTGGCAATTTCGGAGTGAGTTCGACTCCCTGCTGGGGAGATTCCCACATGGCGCCACAGACCTCTCCTGCCTTGCCTGCTGCTCCCCTCAGCATTGTTTTTCTGTCGATCTGCCTGTTCTGCTCCCCACTCTGTCTCTGGTGAACCCTTTTGCCGCCCCACGCCTCTGGCCTGTATCCCAGCTTGTATGCATAAATAAATAAATCTAAATTAAAAAAATAAATAAAAACTTAAGAGGCGGCTTCCCTGGTGTCCAAGGGGTTAAGTCTCAGGGCTATCACCAATAACGCCTGAGTTTGATCCCTGCCAGAGAGCTAATCCACATATGGTGCAGCAGACCTCTCCGGTCTCACCTGTTGCTCCCTTCACCAGTGTATTTCAGTAAGTCGCTTGTTCTGCTCCCCACGCTGTATCTGGTGAATTCTCTCACCCCCTACACCTCTGGCCTACACCCCAGTTCTACGCAAAAGAAAAAACCTTAAGAGGAACCTCTCAACAGTGGCTCTCAAACTCTAGCAAGTGTTAGATTCATCTGGAGAAGTCCCAATGCAGATTATTGGGAGATACTCTGAATGGGTCAGGGGTAGGAACAAATAATTGATATTTCTACTAAATTATAGGTGGTGTGGATCCTGCTGGTTCCACCACAATTTGAGAATAATAGAAATAGAAGAGAAAACCAATGGAGAGAAAAAATAAATTTTGGAGTTGGTCACACCAAGTTTTAAATCCAGGTTTTGCTACCCAGCAGTGGGACTCCTGGACACTTAGCTTCTTTCAGAATCAGATTCATGTTTTGAATCTCAGGGTCGTCCTAAGAGTTAAAGGAGAAAAGAAACACAGAGAACTCTTAACCGAGTCCCTGGCACATTGCATGTGTTTACTCCACAGGAGTGACTGTGTTGCAGAATCATAGATCAAGCTCCTGGCAGGTGTCTAACTTATCAGACCTGGGTCCTCAACAAAGCAAAGCTTCAGCACGCGCTTCAGTCTCAGACCTGTGGGGATAGAAGGTGGGGGGAGTGGTAACTGGGAAGGAAAAGTGAGGGCCAGTGGAAAGAGAAAGCACTTGCCACTCAACAACTCAGTTGGTCTTGTCTCCTTCACCTTCATATAAGAAGGACGACCTGTTTTAGAAGAGGCAGGAAGGCCCCAATTTCAAAACTTCTACCCTAAGATTCCTTAACTCTGTCTATGCATGCTAACAAATTACTACCTGGAAGTTCCATTTTCTCAGTTGCCTGGGTGATTCTGCTTCTGAATTTATTTACATAATTCTTTGTGGAGTCCCTTGGTGCCTCTTATGACTTGGGAAGCTCATCAGCAATCTTTCTAGGTTGTAAGAATCTTTCCTGCTGGAGACCACCCTAAAGAGTGCAGGTGAGGGAGTCCCAAGAAGCCTGGGTCTGAGAGTAATCTATCAGGTAAGAGCAAGCAGAGGGAAGTCCCCCAAGTGTTTACTTGAAGTCCTCAGGAGGGTCTGACTGCTGGCATCTGGGCTCTTCAGCTGACTCCTCGGCTGGCTTCTGGGCTGGTGCATGAAGTCAGGCCGCTTTCTGGCCCAGGCCTGCCCAGCTCCACCTGCTCTCTCCTTGCTCGTGATGTGAGAAGGTGTTTCCTCAGCAGGCAAATGTCGTTGGCTGGACGCTCACTCAGCTTCTTTGCAGGGCTCACTCCTTTCCTTCCTGTTGGGCAACACCCCTGCCGCTGTGGCTGATTTTCACGTGTAGAACAACTGGATGTGCTTGTTAAAGAGACAAAATGCTCCCTCAGATTTGGCTTCACCTGGAGATGCTGGAAGAAGGGAGTGACTTCAGCTCCCAGGGCAGCCTGGCCTTGCTTCAGCTTTTATGTAAATTGTGCTCCTGTTCTGCTCCCAGAAGTCTGGCCAGGACAGCAGATCATACACCTATAGTCCATTTACTTTAGGGTTTCTAGTCATGTACATTCTACATTCACATGTTATTAAATTTGGTCTTTTCTCTGACTAATCTGACTTTCCAGGGCCACAGAGATGAATTACTCAAGTCCAGGAAAAGGCCCACTTGCAATCCCCTTGTCTTCCTTCCCCTCAACCCCATCCCTCACTAATCAAAAGTAGGAGTTGCTGAAGGAATTGTCCCTGCCTCTCCCCACGGATTTTTGGAATGCCCTTTGCTAACCCATTTGATGGAAACTGCTCCCCATTGACCTTCCTTCCATCAGACCTAAGGTAGGTAGGATCAGTTTCCCCAAAAGTGTTTGGAGAGATTTTCTCCACAAAGTTCAGAGTAGGTCTTTTCCTTTATGTGTTACTTTAGTATGTGGAACTAAGGTCAACTGAAGCCTGGGGAACCTCGGGAGAAATGGATACAATCACTTAAAGAATGCAAATTACCAGATTTAGGGCTGTCTCCAGAAACAACCTTTTCTTAATCAGAGAAACCCATCTTAGGGCAAATATCTAGGGGCAAGCTTTGTTATACGCAGTCATCCCCTGCATACCATGTGAGATGCCCTCCTCCTTCCTTGACACCCCAGCTGTCAGGATATAAAGCTCCCATTTATCCCATTTATTTTAGGATTAATAGCCATGTGCATTCTACATTTGCATGTTCTTAAATTTGGTCTTTTCTCTGACTAATCTGTCTGATGTTAATTTGTCCAGCCTCAGAAGAACCCAGAGGGGAAAGGGAATTCCCCTGAAACACAACAGAAATAACTGACAATTAGGCAAAACCTGTTTATCTATTGTCTCTCTCTGAAAATAGGGGCCACTTCTGTTTGGGGTATCATCATACTTCTGGTGCTTAGTATTTAGTAGATAAGGAATAACCGGATGTTTGGAAAGTGAAGACTGCTTGTCTTGAGTGTGAGTGGAGGAAGGTCTTTCTGCTGCAGAAAGGCCCAATTTTCTGCATATTCCAGGGGCAGAAGGACAAAGGGATTTTGACTCCCAGTGGTGCTGTGAGCTACCAGCAGTCTTTCTTTTTAAGATTTCACATTAAATGAAAACTTTGGTGAGTTAATCAATAAGATATTGGTCTATATACTCTTGTACCATTAGTCAAATGTCATTTGATGTGTTAAAATCAATGAAGATGTGCCCATTCAAAAACTTTTATTACGAAGAGTTTTATTTCCAATTAGTGGTTTGACACATGATTAGAATAGCAATTGTGACCTTTCTTTGCATGTGCTGCCCACTTGTCCTGCCTTGTTCCATTTAACTCTTTCAGGAACCCTGCAAGGGAAGAAGTAACTGAATTCTCACTAGGGATGATGAAGATGAGATTCAGAGAGGTTAAGTGGCTTCCCAAGGGTCACACAGCTAGTAGGAAGATCGCAGACATAAACTCATATATTCTTATCGCTGCCCTATGAAATCTTGTTTTCTAATTGAGGAAAGTATTTTCCTTCAAAGGGAGTGTTGAGGATTAAATTGGATGTGTTTGAAAAGAGTTCAGTGCAATGGTTCTCTGATGTTGGTCCTAGCAGAGTCAGCTGGTGAACTTGACAAGAACACAGAGGCTGGGCTCTTTTCGTATTTAAGGGTGCTGGGCCTCTCTGTGCCTTATCGGCTCCCCAGGTGATTCTGATACCCATCAAGAAGCGAGAATCCTTGATACAGCACATTATATACATTATATACACAAAAACATGGGGTAGTTAGAAAACTAACAGCCTAATACCAAATTCCCACGAGGGTCAGGTGTAAAGAGACAGTAGAGGTGCTGGGCCAGAGAAAGAATCAGCCTTTTGTAGTCCTAACACCTCTTCACATTGTGTGAATGCTGACCCAAGGCTGGGGAGAGCCAGGCCTCAGGAACAGGTAGTAGAAACGGCCAGGGCCACAGCTGCCCTTGTGTCCGCAGTAGCTTTAAGGCAGCCCCTAGGCGCATGTCTCTGTGTTTGGACCAAAGCTGGAATGCTGGCCAGGAGTGCAGGTAGCCTTGACCTTGACCTGGAAAGTTGCCCATTGCAGCCACGGATGTGAGTCAGATTAAATATTTCCCAGCCATGAGGCTACAGGGGCCAGGCAAATCTGTTCTACCTGCTGACTGAGGTAGGACCCCAGATCCAAAACCCTCTCAGAGCCTGAGTCATTGGGTTAATCTTCACCTGAGTCTGCAGGAGGAAGAAGGCTTGGGAGTTCCTTCACCTACCAGGTTGTC
Organism: Scalopus aquaticus; assembly: GCA_004024925.1. Taxonomy (NCBI): domain Eukaryota; kingdom Metazoa; phylum Chordata; class Mammalia; order Eulipotyphla; family Talpidae; genus Scalopus; species Scalopus aquaticus. Next base: position 46,749 of record PVIJ01003101.1, read on the forward strand.
CTGAGTGGTGCTTCAGTTTTTATGTAAATTGTGCCCCTGTGCACTTTTGTTCCTAAAAAGCAGAGCAGCAGAGCAGGTTGCAAACCCTCAAGTCTCCCAGCGCCATAGAGAGTAAAGCGCTGAGGCCCTGGTAGGGGTACACTCATCAGTCTCTTGGCCTCCCTCCCCACCCCCACCCCCACCTTTTAAGAGTTGGAAGAAGGGCCTCCCTGGTGGCACAGTTGTTAAGCACTGGGAGATTCCCACATTGTGCCTCGCCCGCTGCTCCCCTCAGCAATGTATTTCAGTCAATCTGCCTGTTCTGCTCCCCACTCTGTCTCTGGTGAACCTCTCACTGCCCCATGCCTCTGGCCTGTACCCCAGCTTGTATGCACAAGTAAATAAAATCTTAAAAAAAAAAAAGAGTTGGAAGAAGGCCTAGAGCCGGCTGGGGTCATTTCAAGCCACCTCTTCCCAAGGACTGTCCTTGCCTCACTCCCAAAAATCCCTGAACTGCCCTTGGCAACCCACCCAGTGCAAACTACTTCCCATTGAACTTTCTTTACCTTAGATGTAAGGAATGCCTGACATTTCCATCTAATCTATTCTGGAAATCTTTCACAATCAACTTATGAGCTGCCTCATTCTTTTTTATTCACATTTATTGCATTTTTGAATAGATAACATTCACAATGTTTGAAATTCAAGTTGTATGAAAATATATACAATGAAAAGTCTGTCTCACCTATATTCAGTTCCCACTGCGGTTACTGCCAAGCAAGAAAAATTTTGTATTAATTTCTTATGTGTCTTCAGTTTCTCTATATACCTAAAATCAAATATAAAGATATTTTTCTCTCTTGCCTTTTATGCATCAAGTAGAATACGACATACTTGGGCCCACATTTTTTTCTTTGAACTTACAATGACAAAGTTTTCTATAGCAATGCAGAGAGAACTTTCTCATTCTTTCTGACTGCTGCGAAATATCTACTGGTAATTATACCATCGCTGCCATTAATTTAGTCAATCCAGTCAGAGGTCTTTTGAATTGTTTATTATTACTTGTAATTGCAAACAAAGCTACATATGCAAACATATGTTATGCACATGTTTTTATGTACCTTACAAAAAATGTCAAAGTGGTTTCCAAGTAGATAGTTCTAGCATATGACAGTTCTTATTTTATCTCATCTTGGCAACCCCGTATTAGAAATAATTTAAAAAATCTTTGTCAGTCAAGTATATTTGTAAAAATGTGTTTGGTTGTTTTAATGTGGATGTTTAAAATTAAAATATTCAATGTTTACATTATTGGATTATTTAAATATTCCTTATAATTAGTACAATTAAACATATTTTCAAATGTTGGTGGGGCTTTTTCTTTTTCTCTGAGTTACTTTTTCATGTCTTTTGTTCATTTTAAATTGGATTGTTTCTCTTTTATGGACTTAAAGAGTTTTTTATATATTAAGGAAATTAATCTTATATAGGTATTAAAGACATATCCCTCAGTTCTTGTTTGCCTTTTGCCTTTATTACACCTGTTTCATAGTTTAATACTTTTTTTTTTTAAACAGTGCTTACAGATGTTATAAATGTCAAAGTACGACAAGGCTTATACTTAAAGTGTCAGTCTTTGGTCCCACCTCTATATACCAACTTCGCAGAAACAACTGTTTTCACATCTTAGATGTTCCTCCGACACTTGCTTCCACATTTGTACGTAAGTAGATCTCTTTTCTTTATTGTATAAATTAGATATTTTCTATTGGCTTCCATCAACAAATGTTGAAGTAAATGTAGCATTTTTTATACCAGTTTCTTCCCTTTGCTTGTAGGCATTTAGGTCCTCTGTTTGCTCTCTCTCTAGTCATGCTCCGTGTAACGACATTTCTGCTAAACAACAGATCACATAAGTGATAGTGGTTTCCAAATTCCTATTGCCTAGTGACATCTTAACTGTCTTAATGTCATAATGTTTTGTAGGCAGCAGACTTATGTATGTCATGTTTGTTGCTTTTCTTGAAAGCCTCATTTTTCTTTATGCTTGATTTAGTCTCATGTTGTTTTGTTCATCAGGGCCCAAAAGTGTACAAAATCCACTGTTAAAGTGCATTCAAATAATGATGACATTGCCTAAGGATGCATTTCTCAAAACATCTGTCATTAAGTGATACATGACTATATATTATCCAATGTTTTTTGGTCAGTTCAATACTCAGTGTTAATATTATTTGCCTATTTAAATAGTCTCTATAATTGAGCTGAATAATTTACTGTGATTAGATTTCCATTTCTCTGTTTTTCCTGAGTTAACATTTGCCTCAGGTTATTATTAGTTTGTTTGAAATTGTTAGTTTTGTAGGTCCAAAACAATTGAATAATGTTCCTACCTAGTACACGTTTTTCACTAATTCTTCTCAAACTCTCAAATAAAATCACTCTCAGTGGAATCAAGCACAGTAAGACTTTTTGTTTCTTGAAGATATAGTCCTGAAACCTTCATCCTTTTATTGTAGTCCTCCTGCTTATGTTGCATCCAAATGGTAGGTCTGTGTTGGACTCCGTGTTCTTGAAACTAGAAGCCCGCTGGGGTAGTTTCCTTGAGTTTAAACCTGTAATTTTTGATGGGGTTAGGTGGGAATAGTCAACTTTCTGTATGAGACAGAGATGAAAATTTGGGATTCTAGTCATTCTGTTTATTGAAGTATAATTGATCCGGTTTATTAGTCTTTTCCATTTATTTTTGTTTGCTTAGGTGTTTATCTACTTTGAATGCAAATTAATTAGAAAATTCCATGGAAGGAGAATAAGTCTTTTTGATATATAAAATGGTGAATTGATTTCAAAATTTCTGTGTCTGTGTTACTTGACCTGTGACTTAAATTGTAGAACTGAAGACATAAGCTCTCCCACTGTCTATGATTTGGAAAGGCCACTACCTCTCAATGTGTGAGTTTGTTATCTTGTATCTGGAGGGTATAAATAAATTAGATTTCAAGGTCTTTTTTAATAAAATGAGCTTTGTTCTGATTGGTTAACACAATAAATAAGTGCCTATATAAAATCTCCCCCCATAAGATAAACTTCTAATTCTTTAAATGTGCTAAAAGTCTTTCTTTCTGAAGCTAACTCAGAAACCTTTTAAGAATCCAAATTAACATAATTAAAATAAATGTTTGGCAAACAAGACCAGCTTACTAATGTGGGTTTAATAAAAATAGCTTTGTCTTCTCTGATTTATCACCTTTAAATATAATGAAAGCAAATAGTTTAATCTACTTGGGCATGTTTTTCCTAAATATTTATAGGTTTACTCATCAAATAAAAGGTTACGCTTACATAATGTTTAAGATTATGAAGAATATAAATTTATGTTTGACTAAATCGAGTCATTATGTGATGAACTTTTAATTTCAATGGAATTATCTTTTGTAGTATGTCAACTTGAAGATAATTTCTAAGATATATTCCAGTAACTTAAAACCTTAAGCTGATATTAAATTATTATGTAATTAATGGCTATCTAAATACTTTCTAAGTAGGATAGAACACCGACACATTGATTACAAAACATAATTTTGCTTTTTAAAATGTTCTATGAGAAGCTATAGTAATGAGTCTGTTAATGAATTCATCACTGAGAAAGGCAGGAGGCTGTAAAAAATTGTATTGTGAACTTTGCTAATCTGCTAAAATGCTTCCGTATGACAGAAAGTTCTCAATTATCTGCTTTCTAGTTTTTTCTATGAAGTGAAGTAGAAGTTAATTACTTCAGTAAAATGTTGTAACTAATAGGAAGTGTAACTGTACCAAGAGTGATGACAGAAAAATACAGCAGAGAATTGTGCTGTTGCTTTTCTATAATCAGTGGTTCTTGGGATTTTTGTGCTTCAGGTCACTTCACACATACTGAGTAACCAAAGAGCCTCTGTTTACGTGGCTATAACTATTTATGCTTACTGTATTAAAATTCAAAACTGAGAAATATTTAAAATATTTATTCGCCTGAAGATAGCAATGAATGCATAGCATGCTGTCTTAAATAGCCTCTTAATATTATTATGAAATTAGTTTTGAAATTGTGAACCTTTTGAGATGATATTCAAATAAAAGTGTCACTAGAATATAAAAGAACATAATTAAGGAAAAATTTGTAAAGTGAATTTTACTACTTCTGGTTTACAATACTTTATCTTTTAAAAAACTTAACATTGTTTTATAACATTATATAGGTTTCAGGTATACAGCCTAATGAATCAACATCTGTATGTACTACCTTATGGTCTCCACCAAAAGTCTAGTTTCCATCCACAATTACACAATGATCCTTTTATCTGATTTACTTACCACCCTCCCTCAACACCTCCTTTTCCCTCTGGTAACCACCATTTTGTTCTCATAATCTAAAAGGTTGGTTTTGTTTTGTTTTGTTTATTTAGTTGTTTTGTTTCTTTGTCATCCACATATGACTGAAATCATACCTCGTCTTTCTGCATCAGACTTATTTTACTTAGGCCGGGTGGGAGAGAGACACTCAGCGGTGGGGAGGAGGGGGAGCGGGGGAGAGGAGGATAAGGGCACAAAATGGAAGAGAGGAGAATACAGGGGACCATGGAGATGGATCACGGGTGAATTGGTGGTGGGCTGACCAAGGGGAATACAAAATGTAAAAGACATAAATAACAATAAAAAAAAAGTTAATGTACTCTAGGTACATCCATGTTGTTAAATGGCAACTTTCACCTTTTTTTATTTTTATTTTTATTATTTTTTTTAAAGATTTATTTTTTATTTATACATGCAAGCAGGGGTACAGGCCAGAGGTGTGGGGCGGCGAGAGGGTTCACCAGACACGGAGCGGGGAGCAGAACAGGCAGATCAGAAATACACTGCTGAGGGGAGCAGCGGGCAAGGCAGGAGAGGTCTGCCGCGCCATGTGGGATTCTCCCCGGCCGGGCGTCGAACTCGTGTCGCCACTGCCGACAGCTCCACAGCGCAGCGCTTAACCACTGTGCCACCGGGGAGGCCCCAACTTTCACCTTTTTTTAAATAACTGAGTGCTATTCCATTGTGTATATACAGTCATGAATTGCTTAATGAAGAGATATTTTCTGAGAATATACCAGTTTTGTTAAAATTTCATCTGTAGAAAACATTTTTTGTTTTTTGTTTTTGTTTTTATTTAGTTTTTGGCTATTATAAACTACTCAAAAACAAGTTAAAAATTTGGAACAGAATCCAAACTAGAAACTGATTGGCACAATTAATACAATCAACTGTAACTAGGTTATAGGTCTTATTCAGCTGTCACTATTTTTTTGTGTGCCCTCATTTTGTATGTCTTTGTGTATAAATCTTTGATATTTCATCACTTGTGTAATTCGTATAACCACCACCACCACAGTCAAGACATGGAATGCTTCTGTCCCCACAAAGGAACTCCTCAGGCTGCTCCTTTATATACGCATTCTCCTGGCCTTTCCCTAGTCTTTGGCAACCACTGATGTGACCTCTCTGTCTCTGTAGACTTGTTTTCCAAATAATACCATGTAAATGGAATCAGAGAGTACGTTATTTTTGAATTGGTTTCTTTCATTTTGCTTAATGTCCTAAGATCTGTCCAAATTACTGTAGTATCAATAGTTTGTTCCTTTTTTTGCTGAGTAGTATTCCATGGTAAGAATGTACCTCAGTTAGTTTAACCTTGTATCTGCTGAAGGATTTTTTTTTAAAGTTTTGATTATGAAAAATAAGGCAGATATGAACATTCATGCACAGGTTTTTGTGTGAATGAAAGGTTTTGTTTCTCTGGGGAAAAATACCCAGAGTTTGGTTGTTGGGTTTTATGTAAATTATATGTTAAATTTTAATTAACTTCCAGGCTCATTTGCATAGTGGTCCCACCACTTTATGTTTCTACCAAAAATGTATGAGTTATCTGCATTCTTGTCAGCACGTGGTCTTATCAGATTTTAAATTTTTTAAAGATTTATTTATTTATGCATATAAGAATTTATTTATGCATATAGGCCAGAGGTGTGGGGTGGTGAGAGGATTCACCAGAGACAGAGTGGGGAGCAGAACAGGACGACCTACTGAAGTACGCTGCTGAGGGGCACAGTGGGTGAGGCAGGAGAGGTCTGCTGCGCCATGTGGCAAGCTCCCTGGCCAGGGATAGCACTCATACTGTAGTGACTCTGGATAGCTTCATAGTGCTGAGACTTAACCTGTTATGCCACCAGGGAGGCCCCCTCAGATTTAAAATTTTAAGTTTAAACAATATTTAATGATATGGCAATATTTTAGCGATAAGTTTGTGGTATGTTATTGCAATTTAAATTACATTTTCCCAATGGAAATACATTTACTTGACATCCTTATATCTGGCAAAGTGTCTATTCATATGGCTTACCTATTTTTCTAACTTGATTTTTTGTTTTCTTACTGTTGAGTTTGGAGTCCTTTACTAGATATGTGATTTGCAAACATTTTCTCCCATGTAGTCTTTTTACTAATTTTTGACTATTTTGCCTTCTCAGTTTGGATTTACTATGTGGTTCAAAAGGTTTTTAAGAAAGTTAATGAACCACGAAAGGAATGGAATAATGACACATATCAGTCAGGAGAAAGGTCATCCAAGTGAGTGGGAAAGACATCTTGCTTAGGCAGGGCTTTTAACCTGATCTTAAAAAATAGATAGGACTTGAGGAAAAAAAAAACAACTATGCTTACAGCAATCTTGAGGACTATCAGTTAGGGGCTATAAAGTGGTGAGAGTCCCAAAGTACAAAATAGCAGAGATTTTCTTAGTACTATCTTAATACCCCAAGATTATCTTTGGGTATTAGCCAGATTGGGTGATGCAAGGACTACCACATCTGAAGAGCAGCATCTTCTCAGACGTGGCCTATTCAATGGGTCAAAGGTCCCCACTTATTTCTGCGTGGCAGAAAGATTTCCCAACACAGTCTGGAGGTCTCCTTAGAATGGCTATAAATGAAAACGTGGTCAAGGTAGAGCTGATAAAAACAGTGTGTGAAGTTCAGGCAACTGATTAGCCTATTTGCATAGTTCAATGCCTCAGAGAACACAGGAGGTAGAGGAGATGGCAAAAGACCAAATCCAGCCTGTCTGGAGGGCATCTGATGGAGGCCATGCGGTGACCACACGGTTTACGAAGAGGAGAGCCTGGGGTGTGTAACTGAATGTGACTCTTCTCTGCTAAATTACAGCAGCATCAACCAGTCCAAAAATGAGTGAAACTGGGGAAGAGTTACTCAAAGGAGGATTTGTGGTGGAGGAACTTTCTGAGACAGTTTATAAGAATTTTCTAGAAAGTGAAGAACTGGGCATTTTTCAGTGGGGATGGGAAGAACAATAACATAGTGCAGGAGCCATTACATTCATTTCAGGAGACAAACTACCTCAAACAGGAAGAGTATGTCCAGGAGATTCAGGAAGGATGTTGTAAGAACTTGAACACCAAAATGAGGACAGCAGATGGTATTAAATGCCCCTCATGGGCACAGATTTCTGTGCACAATCTCCCCCAAGACTTGTTATGGTGTCTGACATGTCAGCAAGAGTTTAGGACCACTCTTTTAGATGAAGGCATTGCTCCCTTGGTTTTTTCTTTTAGAAGCAAAAAGTTTGAAAGTATTTCTTCCCTCTGGTACTCCCACACACAATGGACCAAGCCAAAGTGCTTCACCAGGACTGTATCCCTGGTGTACTAGAAGTTGTCCCTCTCTTATCTTTCCACATATCTACCCAGCATGCTCAGTCCATCCCCTATGGGGTCTGTCTGGATTCCTGAACCCTGAATTGTATTTTATTTGCCAGTGATTCCCTGTAGAATTGGCCCTCTGAGGTGCTCATTGGGCCCTGGACTCACGTAACATTTCCTGTGCGCGTGGCTCAGCCATGGCTCTGGCCTGCTCTGGCAATCAGTAAACATTGGAAGAATGAAGGTTAACATGGGGGCATCTCAATTCACTTAGGCCTTTAAAGACTGGTATCTATGTATTACTCCATCTCTTTGTTTAATATTATTAGTAGGTTTTTATTTTTGTTTGGCTTAAAACAACAGAAGTTTATTTTTTCACTGCAGGAAACCAGATGTTTGCAAACAAAATTCCTTCTGGGGATTCTGAGCAAGAATTCACTTAGTGCCTCTCTCCTACCCACTCATGGTTGCTGCAATGCTTGGCAATCTTTGACCTGTAGAAGCAGCACTCCAACTTTTGCCGCCGTATTCAAATCTTCCCCTTTTGTGCGTGCCCCTTCCTGTCTTCTCCAAGGATAGTGTCATTGGATTTAGGGCCCCCTCAGTTCAATGTGATCACAGTCTTCATCACATCTCCTTTGGGTTTTAGGAAATTAAATTAATAAGAGCACCACCATCTTATTCTCTTATTCTCTCCTAGTTCTTGGGCAATTTGGACTAAAAAAAAAGCAACTTGAGGTTTTTAACTACTTCCCCCATCCCTCTGCTCTAGTGCCCCTTTTCTCCAGCTCCTTGTCCAGATTATAAGTGTGTTGTCATTGAAAGGACACAGACTTTGGCATCACTGTTTCAGGTGACACTCTCAGCAGGCCTCTTGCTTCTGTAAATCCTACAGAGAAGTGAGTCCCGCTGCTGGGTATGTGCCACCCTCCTGGGGCCAGGGCAGAGGGCACAGCAGTCCTTCTTGGTTCCTACTTAACTATGGTCTGTCCGCACAGTGCTCATCTGATTGTGTATTAAACACCAAACGTGGAGAATTCCTGTATTAGTCATTTATTCTGCATAACAAATTAGCGCAATATTTAATGGCTTAAACAACATGGGCATTTATTTTCCCAAAGTTTCTATGGATCAGGAATTTGAGGATAGTTTAGTTCCAAGTGACTAGCAGGCTGTTGGTGTGAGGTCACAGTGCTAACCAGATGGGCCTCTCGAATGTTCTCAGGACATCGTGGCGACTTCCCTCAGCTCAAGGGTCCCAGGAAGAGAACAATGAGGAAGTTGTGTTCTTTTGTGACCTATTCTGCCCTGGTCTATGTTCAATGGGAGGGGAAATTAGGCTCCACCTTTTCAAGGGAGAGTGTAGAAGATTTTGCCAAAATATTTAAAAACCATCCCAGCTTGTTTTCCCATTAGATCTCCATCCTAACTCTCCTCCATCTTCACCTACTTGTTTTTATTTTACTCTGTTCCCCCCCTCCCCAGAGTCCAAGATCTCTGTTTGAATAGTGTGTGTGTGTGTGTGGGGGGGGGGGTTGCTGGGTTAGCTCACAAAAACTTCTCCTTATTCCATAAAATGTAAGCGAGGAAAGAAAGATGATAGGGGTACAAGCACCCTATTTTGACACATAATCTTAAACAATTTGATTAACTTATCAGAGATTCATATTTTTAATCAGGAGGTTGGATGTGATAATTTTAATCTCACAGATTATTATATTAGAGCTAATTATTTGCAAGTAACTGAACCCCACTCTTACTAGTTAGAAAATAAAGAGCCTCATTGGTCATAAAACGTCCAGGGTTAGGACTGTGATCAGGCAGAGCTGGATCAGGCAGCTCTTCTCCTCTCGCCTCTGCTTTCCTCCCTGAAGGCTTCTTTTCAGTAACCTCTCTCCACATGAGAGCGCTCAACAGCTCTTGCTCCTACTCTTCAGCATCCCTGAGTCATATGGGACATCTATTTCCTAGTGGTTCAAACAGGAACTCAAGGTTATGGACTTGTCCCAGGTCTGGTGACCCTAGATTTGGCTGGTTAACCTGCACTGTTGGAACTGGCTGGGGGCAAGGGAGGTAAGTCCATCTGATCCACAGGCACTGGTGTTATTATTGCCAAGAAAGGGGACTAGCTTGCAAGGAGCCAACTGGCAGTGGCTTACTATATGATGTGAAGACTGAAGGAGATAAAGTACATAAACTTTCTGGCACAGCATGGGGGATGTTTATCCAGATTCTTCTCTCTGCATATTTAGTCATTTGGTAAGTCCATGGATTTTTCCTCAAGATTGGTTCCTGCTACTGCCCTTCCTCTTCTCCCTTCTGCCTTGCTGTGGCTTCACTACAGCCTCTGCACGATGCTGGAGCACCGGCCCACGGCTACTTCACAACTCTCAAAGCACCTGAACTTAACCCTGGTTCTGGAAGGCTCATCACCTCCATATACTTTTCAATGTCCCCATGGCTACTGGAGTCCATGTGGGTGATTCAGGCCAAGAAAGCAGGCTGCGTGTGGGCAGGAGAGTTAGCTAGCTGGGTGGGAGTGGAAATGCGTGGTAGTTGCGGCACCACGGTTCCCAGAGTGTCTGGAAGGGGAGGGACACAGATGGCCAGAGTGTACACCAGCGTCTCAGTCTCCACATCCAGGCAGCTTCCCCTCCAGGCACTTTCCATTGCCAAGGCATGGAAACCAATTGAAGCACCTTGATCTACAATGGAAAGTGCCTGGATAACCCTGCTGAGCAGCTCTGCAAGGGGATTCAGAGTTAAGCCAGGTGGAGTTTGATTCAATTTATTTTTAACTAGCTTTAAAAAAATTATCATGGGTTATTTCAAACATCCACAAGAGTCCTAGATAGGGTAAATTAGTGAATTCCATACACCCATCACCCAGCTTCAATATTTATCAAGTCGTGGTCAGTCTTAATTTGTCTCCATTGCTACCACCCCCCTCTCCCCAATATCCTGAAACAAATCCCAAACAAATCCCAGACATCGTGTCCTTAACCATAAATATTTCACCGTGTATTTCTAAAAGATAAGAACTCTTAAAATAGAATAACCATGATGCCATTATTATTCATAAAGTGTAACAGTATATCTTGTAATGTCATTAGATAGTCAGTGTACGTATTTTCACAAATATCTCCTATAATTTCTTTTTTTAGTCCATTTTGTTTATACAGGCTTTTAAAAAAAATTTTTAAGTTAGAGTTCAGATAAAGGTCACATCAGATAATTAATTGATATGTCTCTAAGTCTCTTTCAGACCATAATAGGGTCCCTCTGAATCTCTTTGTGATTCTTTTCCTTGCAATTTACTTATTGAAGAGACCAGGTTGCTTGTCCTGCAGTTTCTCACAGCGTGGATTTTGCTGGTTGCATCCCTCATATATCCTTTAATCTGTCTCACTGTCCCTGCACTTCCTGTAAATACGCAGTTAGCTTCAGGTACTTGACCAAGTCCAAAGTTGATTTCTTGGCAAGACTAGGTTATAGATGGTGCTATGTAGGAAGCACGTAAGTTCTTGTTGCTTCTCTATTTTGTGTTCTCTGCCAGTGTAGATAATCCCCACAACACCCGAAGCTCTAGCACTGATGCCCTCACCCCACCTCCCCCCATTTCTAAAGCATCACATCTGTATTATCTGTCTTTCTCACATGGTTCTCTTGCCCAGTCTCCTCACTTGGGTTCATCTAATTGATGGAACCTTGGTCCTAGATGTGGAGCCTGGCTGCAAGGTAGCTGGGAAGACTCCTTTTTCCTTCTGTTCATACTGCAAAGAGATGCAATTCCTAAAGAAGGAAATCCCCCTGGAATTTCTAAGGAGGAAATTTCCCAAACCTGAGAGAGTTGGTCATAGAAGGTGGCAGCCACAATGTGATGTGTGACACTGGTGGAGCCTCAGACAAGGTCAAGACTGAGAAGTGTTAGGTGTTCAAACAAGGCTTCCCGAGGGGCTCTGTGTGCTGGGGCAAAGGACCTATGTGGCCCAGAGACCACATTCACGGAGGGCTTTTCCACTTTGGCTTTCCTCACATGACGTTACATGGGAAGGCCACAGAGAAACAATAATGGGGCAGAATGAAGTTCATTCTCCACCTTTGAACTTGTGCACCGTAACCAGACAAGACTGCCTCGGGTCCACCGTGAATGCGCACATTTTATGAATCCTATAATTATCATGGAACTGGTACAATATAATTATAGTATATTGAATTCTATGTGCTAAATTATTTAATTTGTTACATGAAACCATTCCAAAGAAATCACAACTTTTGTAATTCTGAGGTGGTATTTCTTTATTGGAGATATCTCAAGAAGGAGAAACAGTTAGGACCTTAAGAGGCTTAGCGCTCAAAGAATGGGGAAGTTTGTGGGCTGTGGGGGAGAGAGAGAAGGACCCCAAACTTGTCTCTGAAGGACTGGTGGCATTTTGATAAGGAGGCAGATTATTGCAGATGTCCTCATGGCTAAGTGTCCCTCCCAAAGAGATTCAACTTCTTTTCCCTGAAAGGACAGACAACCCTATTCTTGCCCCAGCTCAGGCCTGAGAGGAAAGCCCACCACTTACATGGACACAACCTTTCTGTTACGAGGTCCCCAACTCAGCGTGGGACATGGGGTTGGTGCTGAGTTTATGGAGTCATCCCTGGGAACCCAGCTGTGTGGGTGGGGGTGGAGTGGCATGTGGGGCTGGTTGCGCCTGTCAGTGTTGGTGTGGATGAGAGACATTTAGGAGAATTAAACAGAATTTAATTGCAGTGCAGAGTCGAGTTGTTTAATTTACACCTGAAAGGAACAGTAGCGGTGTCCTAATTAATTGAGACAGAGGTTATAAATTAGGGCTTTCAGAGAGATCCTTGGGGTTCACCTTGTCAGGACCTTATTGTGGGAAGGTATTTGTTGGAGGCTGCCTAGTGAATGACATTTTGGGAGCCTCGGGGGTTCAGTGTCTGAAGTCCATCCTCCTGCCAGCCCATGTCTGTAACTCAGGAACACTGGGTGCCCAGTCAGTGTGTGTGTGTGTGTGTGTGTGTGTGTGTGTGTGTGTGTGTGTGTGTGTGTGTTTGGGTGGGGAGGGGTAGACAACCTAACCTATACCGGGGTTTGAATCCCCCAGAGGTCAGAGAGGCCCTGCTCTGGCTTCTCCCCTTCAGCTGAGGTGGTCTGAGGGTTTCCTGCCCTCACAGGGCACATCTGGTTTCTGATGAATGCTCCCCAGCCTTGGCTCCTCTTGGTCTCCTGTCATCTACACTGTCAGCGATGAAGTCATGTTTATTACACCCCTGAGCTTCCTCTCAGACCTCTGTTTTTGTTTCTTTAAACCATGTGTTCTATGCTAGGCACTGTTCAAAACTCTGAACAATTAAAATATATATATATATCTATCCTAAGTTATTTATATATACTAGATTCATTTAGTCCTCACAAAAGCTCTCTGAAGAATTGTGAGTTCTAATTTACGGATGAGCAAACAGAGGCACAGAGAGATTGCATCGCTTGCTCTAAACTCATTGGGTGAAGAAACAGCAGAGTTGGGATTTGAACCCGGCTCACATGGCTCCAGAGCTTCTGCACTCAGCCGCCTCACCCTGCTGCCTCTCCTCAGTGAGCGCCCTCCTTTGCCTCAGTACCTCTTGCCTCAGTTGCTCCTATTTTATGAAAATTTGAAGTTGTGGCATGTAAACATATTAATAAATTCTCACATAGAGCATATTTCAAAATAGTGTAATCCTCCAGTTCAAAAAATGTCAAGAAAAACTTTCCAAGTTGACTGTTCCAGGAAGTTGTGAGGTGTGTGATGCTATTTCCACAGCCTGGTGGTGCCAGGAGGGCAGGTAAATGGCATGCCTGTATCCTACGTCAGTCTTGGGGCATCACAGTGCTGGTGCCCTATTTGGAAATTCAGTGAGTGATTCCAGTCCCAGTGCCTGCTGCTGCTAGAATATAAATCTTTCTTATCTCCTACAACAAGGCATTCAAATGTTGGTTAAGTGGTGAGGCTTATTCCAAAAATGGACCTCACATAGATAGCTTTTGGCTGGAGGTGAGAGGTGCTAAAGAACCACTGAGAAGACGGAACAAGCACCATGAGACAGGCTGCTGTCAACCTAGAAGCAGGCCCTCTGCCAAGGATTGGAGGTAGTGCTTGCTAATCCCCCTGGCAGAAGATGAGAAAATGGAAGCAGCACCAATGTCATAGCTGCTCTGTGGCTGCAGGTAGATTTACAATAAAAAGCATGCCTCTTACTTTACATGTCCTTTTTTGGCAAGATGTCTCATTTGAAGTGAAGTTTGCATTCAATGGGGCCGCCCTGTGCAAAGCTCCTGCTCACTCTTTCCTCTTCTTACTACAGACAGTGGCTGCCAGAATAGTTTTGCTGAAAGACTGCTCATGCCACAACCCTGCTCAAAAGCTTTCTGTGACTCCCACTGTTCACTAAAACAGGTCCTGGTAGCCAACCTATTCAGTAAGTGTAGGATTGAGTCTCCCAAGGGCAGGGCATCACTTCTATATGACATGTATTCACACTAACGATGCCACCAGAACCTAAATGCTGGGTGAGTATTGAGCTTCCCCACCAGAACCTAAATGCTGGGTGGGTATTGGAGGAAGAAGTCTGATGGGGGTCTCAATATCTGAAGTGGGATGAGAACTCCTAGGTGCCCAGCAGTTATGGTACTAGCTCAGCGCCTGGAGCACATTAGGCCTTCTTAAGCATTTGTGTAATGAATGAATGAATGGTCATCACAAGAATCTTCACCGCAGTTTTCTATTCCCAGGACAGTGACTCGAGTGGCAAAGGTAAAGGGGTCTCTGGGATCTTTGGCAAGTCTAGGTTTTTATTTCCTTGGTTTAGCTGAGGAAACGACCTGGATAATAAAAGACATTAAGCATTTCTCATACTTATCTAGGGCAGGGTTTCTTTCTCTTGTCATTGTTGACACGTGGGGTTGGATAATTCTTTGCTGTGGGAGACTATCCGGTGCCTGGCAGGATATCTGCAGATACCTGGACTCTACTCAAGAGACGACAGTAACACTCCCTCCCAAATTGTGAAATTAAGTATGTCTCCAGAACTTGCCAAATTCCCCTGGGTGGGGCTGAATAACTCCTGGGAAACATTCCCAGGACCAGTGTTTCGAGGGACTAAATCTCAACTCCAGTGGTTTACCAGAATCACCTGGGGGATTCTATAACAATACTTATGCCTGAGTCCCATTGTGAGACATTCTGGGGTCACTGCTCCAGAGAGCAGCCGCTAGACTGGCACTTGGCCCTCAACAAGCTTAATATACACTACAAGCTGCACAACTCACCTATGCGGAAGGTGAAGTGGATTATTGTGGCTTATGACTGGAGAAATGAGGTCAGGGAGCAGGCAGAGAGTGTTGCCCCGTGAGTGGTGGGGTTGGGACTCAGACTACTTGTATGACCGGGGCATTTTCCAAAAGGCAGGATGCAGCCCAGGCAGACTTGACGTTGCCACGGGTCCTGATGTGAGTCTTCTCTGGCCCAGTGGCTTTCCCATATCTGTGATCTCTCACCTCCTTTATCACTCTTTGGTTTCCCTGCGTTCCTTCATGCAAAGACACAGTCAGCAATCACTTCCACTTTAGTATGAACAGGAGTTTTCCCTCTTTTGGGAGGATTTGCAATTTAGGCTTCATCTCTTCCCAGTGAGAAGGAAATCTTTTTTATCAGCTGATAGATGGGCTAGGGTAGTGAAGTATATCTTCCTAACATCTTTGCAATCAAATTGCCTTTGAATAAGGCTTTAACGTTGGTCTTAAAATTCTATTTAGTACTATATCATTCACAAATAAATTGTAGGGTGTCTGCCATGTGTGCAGTAGAGTTAGAGATCTCTGTGAGTCGGGTGCCTTTAACCAGGCTGCAAGTTCCCAAGACAGAGGGTACCCTCTCCTGCATCTGTGGTCTGTGGCACTCCCAGAACTTTGACCCTGAATGACAGGTGATGTGGTTGGTCCTTAATACACAGCCAGCTGATGCCAGGCCACATACCCAGGACCCAAGCCTGTGCCACTGAGGAAAGACCTAGGGGTGCAACCTCAGGACTAAATCTGTGGGTGCATGGCTGAATTTTTTCTTTTTCCCGGGGGTGGCATTAAAAAAAAAAACCAAACCAAAAACCAAAAACTGGATTTGGAAGCTCCAGTGAAAAACAGAGCCAAAAGGGTTTTGAAGCTTCACCAAAACACAGGTCTTGAGTGGAGGTGGTTTTATTGGAATAGTTTTTAAGAAAAGGGAAAGAGAAAAAGCCGAGACAGGCTGCTCACAGGCGCCTGGAAGGGGGTGGGGAGGTTGGGGGTGCTGGACTTTCTGTCCTATGCTGCGCACTGGGGGTCCTGGCCCACAAGTCCATGCATTCGCTCTCGGAGCCCACGGTCTGCCTGTCACCAGGGGGGTTCAGTGAACCTTCTTGAACACTTGCTTGCAGACGACTCCCTGCGCTCTCATCTCCTGGAACAAAAACAGGAGTTTTTCATCGGCCAGGACAAGATCAACTTGGATGTGTGGATCAGTGGTTGCTATTTTTCTCCTTGAATTGGCTGGAACCCACCAATTCCTTGGAAAGCTGGTGAAACTGGACCTTGGACATCAGACTCTGCTGTGCCCTGTGGAGAGCTGGCTAGGAAGCGGGGGGCCCAGAGCTGACCCACAGACCCTCACAGTCTTCCCTTCCTCCATCCTCAAGGGACCAAAAGACTTTAAGAATCTCTGACCTGAGCCAGGGACTGAGTCTGTCCAGTCTTGGCCAAAATCAGGCCCAGGCACATTGCTTGGACCCTGGAGGGTCCAAGGAATTCAACAGGTCGCCTCACAGAGGGATGCAAACTAGTGTGATTCTGCTTTAGCTGCGCTTTGGTGTTGCCTGGGGAGTTTGAAAAATGCCTGTGTCCCAGGCTAAAGTATGTCAGTATTTCAGTGGGTGCAGGCCTGGAATTGCAGTTATCAAATGCTCCCAGGAGCACTAAAATGTAGAGGATAGCCCCTGCCATGCCCACAGGGCAGCCCCACTGCCCCCCCAACCATTGCCTTGGGGACACAGAACATGGGTGCCCCACCTTCCTATTTATTTTTTTTTTCTTGAAGGAGACTGGAAATCTGTCCCTTGCACGGGCCTGCACTTGGAGGTCCACTTATACATGAACTTGTTTCTATCTGTAGGTTCTGCATTCACAGATTCACCCAAACAAGGCTGGTCAAACTCCTAGATGCAGACCTGCCTATATGGAGGGCAGGCTGAGTTCATCTTGGTTTTTTAAACCCCACATTGTTCAGTGGTTAACTGTACTGATGTGCTATTTCCAAATTCGTGATGTGCTAGCTAAAGAAGTTTGGAGCCCACTTGATGGCCAAATAAAAGGCACAGGACACACAGCAATCGGCCTAGAGGGCTGGTGGGGATTGCTTAATCTACCCTCACTGTTCTGCAGACCAGGGAACAGCAGCCTGGGAGGAGATTAGCAGGGCGACGTACAGCCCCGGCCCAACCCGTGGTATCAGCCTAAGCTGCTGACTAGAAAGATGCCCTCGTGCCTCTTCTCCCCAGTGATGAGTCTCAAAGCTCTTGTAGACCTTGGTCTCCAGAGCCCTTAGGTAGTAGGGTGGTATACTGCTGCTGAGGCTGAGAAGGGAGTCGCCGATCCAAAGGCCAGCCAAACGAGTTGGGGCTAGAGCCCAAGATATCTGGGTCAGGCTCCCTTCTCAGAAGGATGGTAATTGGGGCGCTCCAAGGGGGCAGCAGGAGTGGTGGGAGGTCTTTTCTCAGAGGATGTGGGCTCCTGAGCCCTCCTGAGGCCCAGGCCTCACCTCTAGATCTGAGTGCTTTCTCCACACGATGGATGGAGTAGAAGTGGCTTTAACTAGAGGCCCCAGGTGGGAGGGCCAGGTGTGTGGGACCTAACCCAGCGCTGACAAAGGCTTCTACCCCAGCCTACATCGTTGAGGTCATGTGTTAGAGGAACTTAGAGAATACTCTGGCCTGCCACAATCTGGCATGGTGAAAAGAGACATCACTTGGGAGCAAATTTTAGTTCTGCCACTTCCCAGGTGTGTGACTTGGGTGTAAGCCTCCATGTCTTCATCTGCAAAATAGGAATCATAACAGTGCCGGGCCCCCAGGGTTGCTGAGGGACTAGAAAGATACAAGATGCGAAAGAGCTCAGCTCTGGCCCTGGTCTCAGCAGGTGCACCTCCTCACCTCCTTTGATTGGACAACTGGGTCAGCTTCAACCCTGAAAACACAGTTATTCAAGCGGCTTCTCCAGGCCTTTGGAAAAGAAGCTTCAGAGCAGAACCAAGGTCAGCTACCATGGAACTTTCTCAAGGTCCAGCCAGCAGTGACCAGGGTCTCTGGGACCCAGCCTGGACTGACCTGGACCTCATCTCCCCAACCCCTACCTTGCCCCTTGCCAAGGAACCTACCAGGTGCAGCTCGTCACCCTCAATCCACTGGGTCCAACCGCGACCTTCCTTCTCGCCCTTCTGCACACACTGGAGCTTGTCCCCTTCCCAGCTCACCGTGGTCTGCCAAGCAAAAAACTATTGTCAGTTCTGAGCAAGCAGCCTCTGGGGGAGGGATAGCCCCATCCTTGATAACCCAGGATGTCAATTTCATTATAGGAAATTTGCAGCTAGATACTCCCTGTGCAGTGCCTGTTATTAAAGTGTGCAAATCAGCTTTAAATTTTACAAAACCATCGTAAATTTCATTGAAATGGGTAATTAGGAGAGAAAAAGCCATGCGTGCAGGACTCTCAACACAAAGGCTGAGCATGGGGCTGGGAGGGGAGAAGGGGCTTCTGGGGCTGAGCTCCTGTGTGGGCTGGGTGAGGACAACTGTCCTGCATCTTGCTGGTGAGGGACAGACTTCTCAGAGCACCCTGCCCATCCAGGCATGTCATTCATTCATCATTCATTCATTCATCTATTGTCTCAACATTTGTTAGGTCTCGGGACAGACTTCACCCTTGCCCTCAGAGTGCTTTTCATCTTCTCAAGAATGGCTGTAGGTATAAATAACCAACTGTGGGTACAATGGCTGCTCTGTAGCATTCGCTGTGCCATCTCCAAATCCTCAGGATTGTGGACTTCATTTTCACAGATCAGGTTACAGGACTTGCCAATTTTGCCTGGGTGGTCAATGGTGGGGGTCAGTGATCAGAACACAGATCTGTCCCCCCCCCCCCCGCTAGACCCTGCTGCTTCCCTAGGTGCCCAGTGTCACCAGTGTTACAGGTCAGAGGCTGTAAGAACTCAAGTGAGAGTCAGCGAAGGGCAGGGTGGAGGAGGCGGCACCAGGACTGGGCCTTGAATGATAGAGCAATGGATTGGCAGAAAGGACAGGACACTGGGGAGACGGCTTCTCAGCGGAGCCCCAGAGACAAAGGCACAGAGGTGGACAGCACAATGCAGCGTCAGGAAGCTACTAAGGCGGGTCCCAGGGAACCGTGGGAGGACGATCTTGCTGCTCTGCCAGGAGCCCCACTCCATGCCACCACTGTGCCTTCATTGCTGCCCTGAGCACACTGCTGTGCCAGGTGCTGGTGCTCTGAAGGGAGGATGGCCAGTAGGAGGCCAGCCTGGGCCCCCAGGAGACTTCAGTCATTGCAGCCACAGAAATACAGGACTCAAAGGGTTGGAAATTAGAGGCGAGACAGTTCAGGAGCTCAAGGTCTAGACAGGGGCCGGGGTCTCTCACTCTCATGGCTGCTGACTTCTTCTGTACTTCCTTTTCATGGGGGGCTATTCCACATTGTGAACCCTGCCGCCCTACTGTGATGAGTAGGAGCTCTGTGCCCTTTGTTCACTGTAGTTGGAATTACAGCAAGACCATCCCTTCTCTGGGCCCCAGTGTTCCTGTCTGTCCTAAGAGGGGTGGGAGGCCATTAGCTCAGAGGCCTTGACTGTATTTTATTTTATTTTTTTAAAGAAGCCTTTACAGAAGTTTTAGGATTCTTGTGTTTCTGGACATGCTCAGGTGTGTCAGGACAGTCAGCAAGGGCTTGGTAAGGATTTAGGAGAGAAGGAGAAATCTAAGAAACGAGTGGCAAGTGAGTGGGGACACTTCCTACAGAGGCCCCCCCTTAGCCCTTTCACCCCAAGTCTGTCTCCCTCCTGGGCTTGCTGATGACTACTGCCCTCTGCTGTTGGAATGAAGCAATCACAAGGAAGGCCTAAGAAGCAGCTGTGTACCTCTGCTTTTGCACAGGAGTAGGCCCAGCCTCTGCGCCTACAGCCTATTCCAAGGACAGGGCACAGGAAGACCTGGGGTGGGGGTAGGGGCTCCTCTCCCTGGTTTAGACCCAAGCCAGAGAGAAGTTCCCTCCTCCAACCCAGAGCATAAAGAAGTGAATGTCTGACCAGACATGTCACCGGTAAAGACCACCAATGACTTCGAGCCACAAGACAAGAGGCCCATTCACTGGGTGCTTCCTGCAGGCCAGGCTCGGGACCCCAGGGATCAGACAGTCCTTGACTTTAAGGAGCTTGTAAGAAAACTCGACTTCCTTATCAGCTGAATTTCTCTTTATGTGTTTAAACACAAGGTTACTATGCAGACTATGAGCTCCAGACTCAATCAGAAGCCCAGAGAGAATAGCTGGTCCTCAGTTATGTCACACTACACACTTCTACCTCTACAGGAAATGTTGTGGTCAATGGGAATACTCAACCCTCTTACACCGGGAAATGCAAACAAGCACAAAGAAAAAAGGGTAATCGAAAGAATACCTGTAACATGCGTCTTCAGAGACAATTCCTGTAACATTCTGGTGTATTTCCAACCAGTCTTTTCTTCTATGAATATATATTAACATATTCTATTATGTATTTTAATATGTATTTTATAATATATAAATATTGTATTTTTAATATAAGAACATTTTATTCTTCTATATATATTCTAATGCATATTCTTATTAATATAATAATATATAAAACACACATATATTTCTATTTTCAAACAATCAGGATTATATCACTTATGGTTTTGTACCCTGGTTTCTCCATTTAATAGGAGCAATTTTCTACTTCAGCAAATATTCTCTGAAGCATTATTATAATTGTTACATAACATTCAGGAAATGGTTGCATCATCTGTGGGGCTCAGTACAAAATGGAAATGAGGGATTCATTTAGAAAACATAATTTGCTGACCTGCTTTGTGAATTTATAAATTTACCTTTTCTGGAGATTCCATGTAAATGGAGTAATTTACTATGTAGTCTCCTGTGTTTGCCTTCATTGCTTAGAATACTGATTTTGAGATTCAGCCACACTGATATATAGCAGTTTGCTTCTACTTATCACTAAATAGAGCTCCATTATATTGCTGTGCCATATTTTGTTTATATCCACTCACCTGTAAATAGAAAGCAGGTTTTTTCCAGCTGAGAATTTAAAATAAAGCAGCTATGAAACCTTGTGTACAAATTTTTTTAAAAAAAATATAATTAAAAAATTTAAGATGGCAACAGCAGAGCATTAAGTAAAAAATGGGCCCTGTGTGACTGTACTGGGAAGAGGCCCAGGCCTGAATATACATACTGTTATTTAGCCATTTACCTATTATTGGAAATTTAGATTATTTATAATTCTGTGCTACTATAAATAAGGCTTCCTTGTATACCTACTTCAGAACACATTGTTTCCTTAGAATTAGTTTCCAGAGGACTCATTGTATCCCTGAATATACATCTTTTTAAGGCTTTTGATAATTATTTCCAGCATGGTCACCAGAAAGCTCACACTGGTTTTCCTTTCAACAGCAGCGCTGGAGAATGAGTATGAAAGATGTTCATTTATGGTAGAGAAAACTTTCACTCCTGGGTTAATGTGATCTTTCCAGATCATTTGGTATCTTTTAACAGGAGTCTTTTGGATTTAAATAACAGTAATACCTTTGCTCAAAAGATGGACAGATAACAGAATTTCAGATATGATGATCGGTGGAAGGAGAGGCAGCCTGGGGGTATAGGAAGTCCTGTCTTAGAGCCCTTGGAAATCAGACTGCTTAACGAGAAGGGTCCCTATCACTCATCTACTGGATGAGTGTTCATCTCCAAGGAGTCACTTTCTCAACTCCAAGTCCCATTGAGTTCTGACCCTGAATGAGTTGGGCAGAACAGAGATTATTCTCATCTTCACTAGACATACAGGGCAAGTTGAACTTAGAGAGGTTAAGTGAATTTCTCAGTGTCACTCAGCTAATGAAGAAAAGAACTTGGATCGGAACGTGGGCGCGGCATGGCTTAGCAACCCTTTGTTTCCCAGTTTGGAGCAAGGCACGTGGCAGGTGCCCAACAGATGTCTGCTAAAGTCTTTTGGGGGCTTCAGGAAAAACAGGGGCATTGTGTTAAGATTATGAGCAGCCCTCAGGAGGAACAGCATTGAGTTCAGTCCAATTCTTGCTGTTGTGGGTGCGGGGAGCCAGAGATGGATTTTAAAGGCCCCTGCCCCTAAAGAGATTGCTGCAGAGAAGGGTAGACAAGGAAGTGCCAGTGGCAACAGCCCCGTGGGGTAGGTGCTGGACTCAGGGGGAGCACAGGTGCTGGGGTGTCCAGGAGGGCTCTTCATTTCATGGGGAATATCTGCTAATTTTTAAAAGTGGGAGGACATTATGGAGTAATTAAGGACCCATGAAATGATAACCAAGCCAGTATAGGAGAGGGTATCCTGGATTCAAGGAGAGGGAGGAACAAGGCCACACTGAAAATTTGGACTGTGGCCTGGAACATGTTTCAGTGCTCCCCACACGGCCTGTGCCCTCACACAGACCTCGGGTCTCATCTGCTGGGCGGAAGCACCTGGGAAAGCACTCACCAGGTGGCCAGGACATCTGCTGGGTTGTTCTCTGGGTTAAAGAGGGCTGGGGCTAAACTGTTACTTACATTGGAATCCTGGTCCCTGTCCCCCTCAGACTGTGCCCCCTCCACCTGTTATCAGGTTGACCCTGTATTTCAGTAAAGAATATGTTCCCCTGAGTCAACAGACCTTGGCCCTTTGCCCTTGGCTATGCTGAATGACCTTGGATGAATTGGATGAACCTGAGCTTCAGTTCCCTAGCCTGCAAAAGAGGGGCAAATGATACTGACAGTCACCGCATGGGTGACCCCCAGTGAGTCCCAGGATGTTCACCCATGTGAAGTGCCTCTTCCCACATACTCACTTACTATGCTTAGCTTTGTGGCTTGCTTTGGCCAGTGGGCCTTTTGCAAGTATGACGCAAGCAGCTCCTTCACAAGCATTTGTACATTGGCCTCTTGGAACCCTCCCCGCTTGGAAGTAAGCTGCTATGCTTTAAGGAATTCCAGACTATTTGGCCAGAGAGGAAGGCCACGTGGAGATGCCGTGGAGGAGGAGGAAGAGAGGCTTCTGCAGGAGAACTGAGGCAGCCCACTGAGCCTTCAGCTGAACTAGGCCACAGGGAGCTGAATCAAGCCCAATCAAGCCCCGAATTGGGAGGATACATGGTGAGTTTTTTATGTGACTAAGTTTTGGAGTGGTTTGCTAAATGGCATTAAATAACTGAAAGAGCTCTATTCCCAGATTGTCCTGAGGATGAGAGAAGATAAACATAATTGCACAAAGCACTGGGTAATGGTGTCCAGAGCTTAGATACAGGCGAGCGTGTCCAAGTTTAACAATAACTAAAGTCTTTTTTTAAACTGAAGATTTGTGAAGAGGTGTCTTTAGCTAAATGCCTCAGGAGCTCCTTCCCTTCCAGGGGAACTGGACCTCAGCAGAGACCTTGCAGAGGCCACCTGCTGAGAGGGGTGGCCAAAAACACAGTGATTTAAATTTCACCTATAACTTAGTTAGCTTTTGTTTACGTGGAAGATTTATTTAGAAGGCCCCCATTGTGATGGCGCCAAAATGTGATTTAGGTCTCCTACTTCCTACCCGACATTCACTTTTGGTGGGACTGGATTTTCAAGTTTTGTATCTTGTGGGAATAAACCACTCAATTTCCAGAAGATCAGATTTGTCTGAGGGAAAGAGAAAGGTGACTGGGGAGTCAGGGAAGGGGACAATCACCTAAAAACAAAAGAGAAGAAATAAGGAAAGAAGTAATGTTGGGCACGGGATGGGTAGCAAACAATGGCCTCTTGTTTTCTTGTGACACAGTCACTTCTGACAACAACCCTCCCGATATCTCAAGAGCTCATTCCACGAGGTTCCCCTTGTAACAGTGAGCACCCCGTCACGTCTGCCACCCCAGGAACAGTGGCTGGAGCAAGTAGGGATGCAGCTGGTTCTGTCAATGCCAGGGCAGAAGCGTCCTGAAGAGGTCGTCATCCGACCGGTTTCCTAGAGTGGACACTCAGCACTGCTTAATCCATTTACTCAGGTCTACTGGGGGGAGTTTCAGGTGAAAGGACATTCCTAATGCTTTTCAAGTGTCTGGGGTGGGGAGGGGCAGAAGCTGGTGGGGCTGAGGAAGGTGTGGTACAAATCCCGGGACAGGCAGTGATGCAGGGGCTCTGGGATTCCACTTTGGGGACGATGGGCACACAAATCCAAGGAGGAAGTATGGTCACCTTCAATTCCCCTCTTATCAGTAATTCTCATCCCATGGGCAACCTCAAAGTCTACAAACAGGTTGGAGACCAGGGCAGCGTTGTTAGGCAAAACTGGCATAACTTTTCTATTAAAAATTAATAACCTCCAACACTTTGGCTTTGTCAGCAGCTTTCCCAGACAGACACGCACCAATAGATGAATGAAGACAGCTCTGCATCACTCTGACAAGGGACTGTCACTTCAAATGCCATTATCCAGCTCCCCTGGCCACTCAGAAGTCCCCCTGGCACTGCCACATGGGGATGAGTGACACAGAAAACCTGGTTCCTGCCTGCAGCCTGAGCAAAGACGTTCCAGGGAAGTCCTGAGGTCTCCTTTACCCAGCGCAGGTGACAGCTGTCCCCAGGGAAGATGGCCCATTACTACTAATGGAGCCATCTCTCGGCAGTGACCTGGCATGAACCACAAACAGTGGGATTCAACTTGGCTGGCAAGAATTTGTGACATTCATTAAAATTCCCACAGGCCCCAAACATCCTCCCACAGAACAGGGAGTGATGATTCCTACTCCCTCCACACCCACCGCCCAGCTCTAGCATGAGGCTGCTTACAGACCCACCTTCAGGAGGGCGGGGACTGAACCTGTCACTTGTGGTGCTGGAGCCAGGACAGGCCCAGGTGTGACTCCAGAGCTAGTGCTCTTTAAACTGGGGGTGGGGGGTGGGGGTGGGGTGGGCACAGAGCGGGGGGAGGGAAATTGAAACACCAGACAATGATGAACACTTTTTATACACTATGTGAGTTGCTAAAAGATGCACATTGGCCTTTCCTTCTGGAGTGTGATTTTTATAAGGGTGCTTCACCCTTTGAGGGGTACTGGGACAAGCGGAAGCTTCTCAGGCTTTGGCGCCTGTGTTAGATAAGTGAGCCAGTAGAGAAGGCAGGGAAGGGAACAGGGAAGCTGCCAAGTGTCAGCATTTGCTGGGAGTATTCCATAATATTCCATGTGATCGTCAAGCTTTAAAGCTTATCAGAGTGAAGCTGAGTTCCGTAACCAGCCCAAGCAAGCTGGGGTTAGGACTTGAGTCATCCCCTGAACCCAGTTCTTTCCGGCTGAGGGGTCGGCTAGTTGTGTGTAAGGCCAGGCGGGTGAGCCAAGCAGCTGGCTCCTTTTCTCCTCTGTTCCTAGGGGGCTGGCAATGATCTAAAATCAGCACATTCTGGGGGAAAGGCTAATTCACTCTAAAAACCGATTAAAACAAAATTAATAAGGCCTTAAAATGTGAACAAGTAATTAAGAGACATAAGAGCTGTTAAAAGCTGCTACTACGAACCAGTAAAGCCACAACTAGGCCTTTGTGGGCACGAAAGAATGCAGTTCTGGTACCATGAACACACAAATAGCACATGATAATACAATTCTTAGGACAAACAAAATGATAACTTGTTAAGACTCATCCTGACATGTCATGTTTAATATTCCTTCAACATTCCAAAAAGTGCAGGGGATAGATTTTAATATAAGAAATGGTCGGGGAGCTCAAGGCCCCACCAGGCCAGGTTATGGAGGGGAGGATATGAAACGGGGCTGGAGACGCCTTCTGGGAACTGCATGTCATCATTCTAGGGGTGTAGCATAGTTGAGGGGGCTCTACAGGTAAGCAGGACCCATGCTCCGCCACAGAGTGGCTCTGCCTGGAGGGAAGGACATATGAACTGGCATAGACACTACTTGTGCTCTGTGCTGGGACTCAAGATGGACATCCCAACCCAGCCTGGGGTGAGGGAAGGCTTCCTGGTTGAAGAAATAGCATTGGTGTCATTGTCACTGTCACCATTAACACCCTGGCAAATTGTATTCAGCAAAGCATGGGTCATATCCAGTTGTTTCCTTACAACCTCCTGGAGCAGTTACACTTCCCCTTTTATAGATGTGGAGACTGAGGTTTTGAGGTCAGCTAACCATGCGGCGGGAAAGATGAATTTGACTTTAAGCCCACCATGCTTTTGGCCACTGTGCTCCGCAGCTTCCAGATCTAAGCAGAGTCAGTGCTCTTTAAACTGGGGGAAAACTGAAACACCAGGCAATGATGAATTGGGGGGGTGGAGCTGATGAGTTCCGCCCCAGAACAGAGTCCTTAGGACGAGATGAAGCCAGGGGTTGCAAGGACCTACTTCAGCATAGGACATAGCAAATAATGAGAAATCAGTACTTTCCCTCTGTGCCTGGCCCTTCCTGGCCTGTTCTCTGCAGCAGTGTAGAGACACTTGCCCTTTCAGGTCAGTCTCTGCTGAATAATCTTGGTACCTCTTCTCTGGATGACCAGGCATCCCTTCCCACTTGTTCCCACTCTCAGAATTTGTCTCTGGAGCACACCATTTACAAGGGTTAAGAATGAGTAACAGCACAGAGAAATGGAATGACTGCACCACAGGTTTTCCTGCATCTAATTCTTAGCATGAAGTAGGGGCTCTTTAATTATAATTATCCCTATTTATAATTATCCCCATTTCACAGACAAGTCAAGGTCTCTACCTGAAGGAACTTGCCTAAGGTCACCGGTTTCTGAGTGGCAGAGATGAGATTCCAGCAATGATGTGTTGGCTCCAAAGTTGAACTTATTAAGACTCAGCCAGATGGGTGGGGCCTGTGTGAGAAGGAGCTGGGCCTCAACCATGACAGCTTGAAGAAGCCAGGTAGACTTAAACCTGGGCTAGTCTTGACCAACAGGAAATTATCCTCCCAGGGGGAGGAAGCAGGAAATGAGTAGAAAGATAGAAAAGAAGATAGCAAATGAAGACACTTGCAAATGATGGGATGGGGCCAAGTGGATGGTGTGAGGTAGGGAATGGGGCTGGAGAGGTAAGGTTCATCCACATCCTGAAGAACCAGAGTGTCATCTGGCAGTACTGGAGCGCCTCTGGGATTTTTGAGCTGTGGAATAGCACAAGCACATTCCCTCTCAGAAAGTGAAGAATGGGCTAAAGTGTTGAAGATAATGGAAGGTAGATCAATGTGAAGATAGTGCAGTAATTAAATGAAATAATCCATGGAAAGTGCTGAGTCTGGCACATAGTAAGCACACGAGATGTTAATTGTTATTATTATTACAGGCAAGAGATGTTCAGAGCTGTGGGAATGGGGAAAGTGGAAAAAGATGTTAAGCAGACTGGAGCTTGTTGACTGATCACCTATAAATACTTTTCATTTACCTTCACAGTGATCACCTACATGGGTACATAGTGGTCTATGGAATTAAAAAGCCACAGTCACACTAATTACCGGGGGTCATATGACACTTAACAACACCAGCAGGAGGCAGCCTGTTCTGTAAACCACGCAGACTCGGGAGTCAGGGATCTAAAATCTAATCCCAGAACTAGAGTTAAGCAGGAGCTTGAGTAGGCAGGACCCTTGGTTCCCTGTGTGGGTGACATGAGAGTGGCACTCCCTTCCAGGGTTGCTGGGATATAATCGCTATGATGTGCTGGCCCAGGTGCCGCTTAGCAGCCCTCAGCTGCTTACTGGGTTGTCGCGGATTATTACCATGCAGCTACTGATACCTTTTACAAATAGACACAGCTTTTTATTCCTTTTGAATGATTTTCCTAGAATATAATCCCATAATTTGGATCTCTGAGCCAGAGTAAGATGATTTTTCTGACTCATTGCTCACTGTCAGATGGGATTTCTTTTCTCCCTTGTCCTTCATTTTCTGAGTGTAGGGTCAGTTCACTTGCAAAGGCTGGTGAAGGTGGGTTTTGTAGCCTGGGTTCTCGACCCCTCCTTTCATGCCCTTCAGACCCATTTTATATATATAGTTCTTCCCCAGAGTACTCCTATGATGTCCTTGGACTCTCAGGTCAGGAAAGAGAGGAGGAAGGAAGCAGGCAAGGAAGGAAAGATTGGGTAATGTCCCAGTATGAAAGATGGTGAGGCATTCTAAGGCATTTGCATAATAAAGGAAACACCTAGAGAAGTCTTGGAATATTTACCTAAAATGGACGTGCTCAATGGTGGTATTTCAGGCATCAAGCAGAGACCTGAGGTTCCTTTTTGAAGGACAAGAGGTGGGGTGTGTGTGTGTGTGTGTGTGTGTGTTTGTGTGTGTGTCTACCACAATTCAACTTATACAACAGCGACAACTACAAAAATGGTTTGCAGGGAGGAAGCTATTGTGAGTCAGGCCAGTCAGGCCCAATCTTGCTCTTAGAGAAGTTTAATCCCTGAGCCCATGGGAGATGCCTGTGTAGGACTGGGCTCAGGGGCCAGTTTCCAGAGGAGGCTTCCATGGGGCAAAGGGACTCTAGCTGCAAAGTCATCAGTTTATATCCTCTGGATGCCTGGAGGGGAGAACAAAGGGGATGTCTACTCACCTCTTCTGGTTCTAGGCCTTGTGGAGCCAGGGGTTCTGGGTTTATAACAGGGTGGTCCTCAGGGAAAGGGGAGGTTCCAGCTTCCTTGACTGTGAGGACCTACATCTTCAGAGGCAGGGATGGTATACTAGTGAAAAGGAGATTACTTCATTGAACTCACATTTGGAAGGTGGTTTTAGCTACTGTTCAGACCCACTTATTTGGGATTTTTGGAAGAAGGAGCAAGATTGAAAGTGAAGTCCTGGACCACCTCCAAGACGCTCATGCTTTCCTGCGGACTCTTCCCCACTCCAATTCTCTTCCTAGCCCACACATTACTCTTCTACGCGGGACCTGCCTTGGGTGGTCAGTGGCCTGCGGAGCTGGCGTTGCCATCCTGCCTGCAGAGGCCCAGGTCCAGACACTGCACACCCTCTCCCGCCCATAGCATCCTGGGGGCTCTCTTTCTACACAAGATTCATCAAGAGTCTACCTGTGACAGGATTTGAAGTTTAGCCAGAGGTGCTGTCCCAAGTCCTACTGTGCATTCATTAGATTCTGGGCACTAAGAGCTAAGCATACAAATAGTACATTGAACTATGCTAAAGTTTCTTCCATCCTACAACATGCTCTTCTAGAAATCTGCCACACCTGTCTTGAGATATGGAGTCCCTGTCTCCTTCCCATGAAGATGGATGGGCATTTGAGACCACTTCAGTTAAGAATATGGCAAAGCTGTTCTACATAGCTAAGTAAATCATGAAAGCGTCACACACTTCTGGTGTGTTCGTTGGGACTCTCATTCTCAAATAAACAGCTGCCATATTGGGAAGAAGGTCAAGCAGCTAGTGAGAATGTATCTAAGTGAGCCAGTTGGAAGGTGGGTCCTCCAGCTTCTCACTGGCAAGGCACGGAGCAGGCACAAGCCACCCCTTTTGTGCCCTATCCAAATTAAAGGTTCATGAAGCAAATAAACAACTATTACTCTTTGAAGGCATGAAGTTTTGGAGTATTTTTTACACAAATAGAAACATGAAAAAATTCTTCACCACATTTGAGTTTGGTAATAGCGCCATCAGTGGTACTACTCCTGGCTCCTATCTATAAATGAACCCAGAGGGATTAAGTACCTTTTGCAAGGAAATGCAGCAGAAAAGTGTACCCACATTCGAACTCAGGTTCATCTTAAAACCAGCTCTTAATCGCTCTGTTGTACCTCCCACCTGTCCAGTTGCACACTATACTGGCTTTGCTTTCTTGACCCCTCAGTTGCAAGCCAGTGTACGCTGCTGCAAGTTTGGTGTCCCTAGGCAGACCACACCTGCAGGCACTGGACTGTATCTCCCACTCTCATTCATTGCGCAGACCTGGGCACCCATAACCCTGCACACTGAACTATCACACTGAATGCTGATGAGACTTTCACAGAAACTGGGCACGAGCCAGCTCACTTCCTCTTTTTTTTTTCTTAATAGTAATCAAAAGAAGGGTCTTTGACCCAACAACATCAGCAGCATCTGGGAAGTTGTTAGAAAAACAAATTCTTGGGTCCCATCCCAGGCCTTCTGAATCAGAAACTCTGGGGGTGGGGCAAGCTCAAGTTTGAGAACTGCTCTATCTGCTTATGTGGTTCTAACCCCATGATCTCTGGACTCTGGATGCCCTGGGATGTTTTTAGATGTGACAGGAAACTGGTTCAAATAACTTAAGAGCAAAGAAAGGGAATGTACTTCCTCAGTACATAAAAGTATCAGAATGGTGTTAGCATAAGGAGTGTAAGCGAGCCCCCAAGCTCAATCTCTCTCCCCCGCCCTCTCCTTCTCCCTCTATCCCTCTGCCTCTCCCTCAACCCCCTCATGCTACTGACCTCATTTTATTTTCACTTTCCTTTGGATTTCTCTATATAGCAGCCATGAAGGTGGTATGGAAGTTACATCCACCAGTTTATCACCCTGAGAGGTAACAGAACACATCTTTCTCCCAGGTTTTTAAATTCAGTACCAGGAAAGTGTGGGATTTGTGCAGCCTGGGCCACATGCACAGCCCATGACAGGCCCTGGGACACTGTCATCCCCCTGGATTAAGGTGCTCAACCGAGGGGACAGTTCACTGTGATTTGCAGCTTCACCAGAACCCACAGGGTGAGTGCGGGTAATTCCCACGAATAAAGGAGGTGCTTCTTCAGGTGGTGGGGGGAGCACAACATGGGTCAGAAAAACAAACAGCTCTAACTTCCCCAATAAACACCTGGCCGTCAGAATGCCACACCTTCAGTCTAGGGCGCTGGAAGGGCTCTGCCCCTTGTCGCACACGAGATCATGGCTTCACAAGGCACTGTCCCCTGTACCACCTCTACGTTCCTCAGACTTCACCTCTTGAGACAGGCAAAGCAACCAGGGCGCCCACTTTATAGATGTGAAAACAGAAGCCATGTGTCCCATAATTTAAGGTCACGCTGTCAACTGGTAATAGGGAAAATTGAAAACTAGACGTCCGACCCTAATACCAGCACTCTGCCCATGTCCCCTTGACCTGTTAATACCATCTGACCTTACCTTCAGCTCATGAGGAGGCTTATAAGAAGGAATTTAGGTAGGTGTTGGCCACCAGCAGGGCTCCAGGCGAGACCTTCTAACAGAGCTTTAGAAATATATTAGTTAGAATCCTCTCTGCCACCAGCTGATGGCTGACATGGAGTAAAGTCTTTTTACCTTTCTGACTCATATTTTAATCTGTAAAGTGGGTATGATACTCACAGAATAGCACTTAGTTGTGGGAAGCAAAAGAGATAGTGTTAAAATCATTATGTGCAGACACAGCACTTTGTAAGGATAGAGTACATGTTACTTTCCTTGTTCCAGTCTAATAAAATCCAAAACCTAACAAACCACTGTGATTCTTGAATGCTACTTTGTGAATTTTACTTGGGTTGCTTTAATTTTCCTTTTAGTAATCCTCAAAAGCATGCTGCTGACACCGATTTCAATGGTCAGAGACCTTTCGCGAAGACATGAAAGAGACTCCCTGTTTCCATCCTGGAAAGGACCCAGTCGAATGGCAGGACTCTCACAGGGCTCCCGAATCCTATGACATTCTCAGCTCTGCTGCCAGGGACTTCATTCTGCTATTGGCATAGTGTTTTTTTTAACATGAACCAAAAAAATCTCTTTAATGAGTCAAAAACAGGATAAGAAAGCTGATACAGGTTTAAACCAAAATGTTAATTGCAGTTTGGTAGACTTCAGGTATAATCATATATAACTGGATGGATGGAAGTAAGAGAAGGAAGGAAAGAAAACATACATGCTTAAAGAAGAAAGGACTCAGAAAATTTTAGTGCTGATATGAAAAGACGCTAAGAAAATATTATAGAGTAAAACAACACAGAGTGAATTTCTTTTCGTCTCTTTCTTCTTCCTCTCTCGCTCCCTTTTTTCTTTTTGACTTTAGATAGAGATATTGACCAACTAATCAATCAGCAGACAGAGAGCATCGACGCTCGAGGCTGACTTCCGTACAGATCCGCCAGTGTCCTCTGGGGCCAAGCAGGGGAACGTCAGTCTATACTTGCCTGTGCTACTTGATTTTCCCCCTCATTTTATAATAAAGACAGAGAGGGAGGGGGAGGACTCAAGCAGAAAGCAGGCCCTGTGGAAGGGGTCATCTTGAGTTCAAGGCTGGAGATGAAGGCGAAGCCTCAGCCAGGGGAGGAGGCACCAAGCATCCGAGTGAACAAAGGCTCCTCCAGCGAATACCCCAGCAAGCTCTAGGTTGGATGACTAATGGCCCTTCTGCTTTCAGCTGTGATTCCTAGCTCAGTCTTTT
This sequence comes from Scalopus aquaticus, assembly GCA_004024925.1. Taxonomy (NCBI): domain Eukaryota; kingdom Metazoa; phylum Chordata; class Mammalia; order Eulipotyphla; family Talpidae; genus Scalopus; species Scalopus aquaticus. Next base: position 79,194 of record PVIJ01003101.1, read on the forward strand.
TCCACAAAAGCTGCTCCTACTGGGGGGAGTCAGGAACAAAGAGGTCTATCACACCTCATTCCCAGGGATCCCCTGGGCCAGGAGTGGGCAGCCCTATTTGAAGTTGAGGGGTGCTTTGCTTTCTCAAGGTCCCCACCCTGCCAAAGGCTGCATCTGCTAGATTCATTAAATGATGCTGGCATCAAGCTGGGGCTGTGATTTCACTTTAATGGATAAAGGCAGGCAGGAGGCAGTACAGAAAAGCTGAACCCAGTCTTTATATCTTTCTACCAACATGGTAGCCCCTGCTGCTGAGGGTCAGACAAGACTGGAATAGAACAGACTGGAAATGTGAGCTGAGTGATACTGGCTCCACAGATCTAAATCCCTCCACCCCTCCACCTGCGGAGGGACCACAGAGCCATTTCAGGGACTTGGATTTCAGGGCCTGGATTGTGGTATCCCTGGGGGTCAAATGATGGGACAATCTTGTGTGGGGGAGGGCCCCTTTCCACCTGATTTCATAGTTTCTCAGTTTGTAAAGACAGGCACAAAGAGATGTTTCTTTACTCCAAAGCCATGGTTGTGGAGCTTTAGTTGTAGCAGAAGCAGCTGGTGGCTCAGCAAAACCTAGACTGCGGGCTGTGCTCCCAGAGTTTCTTATTCCATAGGTCAGGGGTGTGGCTAGAGAATCTGTGTTTCTAACAAGTTCTCCTGATGCTGCCGCCACTGGTTTCCATCATGGTGCCCAGAGATTAAACAGTGAGGAGGGCTGGCCACTTGACCTGGGGTTCAGGTAACAGGGCATGTGAGGAGGGTGGTAAACTAGAGAAGCCCCATCCTCAGGGAGCAACTGTGACAGTGTCCCAGGGGTCCACAGCATAGGAATAAACTGGCAGTTTATTTTTAGCAGTATTGATTTTTTTTATAAGAATAGGCAGAAATACGGATTTTTTTTTTTTATGAAATCTTACCATCTTTGGCCATCATTGACAATTGACTGTGAAATTTCCAAATATTATACAGGCCAAGCAAAACACATCTGCAGGCTGGGTTTCATCCTCTGCCTGCTGTTCTAGAATATAGCTAAGGTCCCCATGGCACAAGGCAGGATCAGAGATCTCCGGGAGCCGCTGGCCCTCCTGGGAGGAATGTCAACCTCACCACACCTCTCCATCCTCTCCCAGTGTGGGCTCTCTGTGCCTGTCAGGGCCTCATCCGGGCCCCTGCTGGGGAACACTGCTGTGCCCTGGCCACATCTCACACTCCAGCCACTCTGAAGTCTTTGCAGCTGCACCTCTCTCAGCTCAGGAACTCCCAACCAGGCCTTTCCAGACCGCTGGGTCTTTATGCATGTTTCCCTCTGCCTGGAATGTTCTTATTCCTCCTCCACACCTGACCTAATTCTTACTTGTACTACAAGGCCTCACTTAGTTGTCACCTCCTCTGGGAAACTTCCCTGATCACTGCTCCCCCCACCCCTTCCCACATTCCTCAATCCACTTTACTTCCATTGCTACACTGGCCCGTAATGGCTTAACGTTGTATCTTTCTCCTCTGCTGGTCTGGGAGCGCCAAGAGGCCTTGCTGCCTCTCTGTCTCCAGGGCTGAACTGCTGGTCTGGTCTGGGTCAGGTCTAAAGGAGTATTTGCAAGTGTTCCTCTCTTTGTCTTGGCCTTGACCTTCCTCTTACCCCATTTCTGTTTGCCTAGCTGCTTCCTGTCTATCCTTCAAGCCACAGGTCAGACTTTACTTCCTGTGGGACACTTCCCTGACCTCCCGGTCCTGGCAGGGGGTCCTGTACAGCCTGTCCTCCCCCCATGAGCACACATCACATATTATTGGCTGCTTTAGTCGACCCCCTCTACCCCTTACTACAATGAACTCCGTGAGGGCCACAATCTTGTACAATTCATCTCAGTAACAGGGCTGCAGAGTAAGCATATTGCAGGGAGTGAGCACAATGAAACACTTGTAAGACCAACAGAGGAATGGACAATTCAGATGAATGAATGATCCCAGGTGAGAAATGAAACCCTTGTAATATGCTGGGAAGAACATGGTAGAATGAGTCAACCTGAAGCTGACAATAAACTGGTCTCCTCCTGCCCACTGGCTGGTGGGCAGAGGTGAAAGTTCCAACTTGCCTAGCACTGCTGAGGGTCCTAGAGATCTCAACTGGTGTGGCCTCTTGGCATGGAGCGTCCCCTGGCGCACAAGCCTCTGGCTATGTAAATCTATTATCCTGCACACTCCTCCCGTCATGCTCTTCACTGTTCTCCACCATCCAGCTGGGCGCCTGGAAAGAGGGCTTCTCTGCAAAGCAGGCTCCAAGGAAAGGCCCAAGCGGAGGGGGCATCCCTCCCCACAATAGACAATAGCAAGGGAAGTCCCACTGACTTAGGAGGAAGCGCTCTGAGTCCCAGGACAGCAAAAGTAACCCCGAGTCCTACACAGTTTCATCTAGTTTTCTGAGTTGCTGGAACCCCTGATCTGCTCACCTACCACTATCCTAATGCTGGGTCAAGAAACAAAGGTGACCTCTAACAAGCGCTCGAAAAGAGGTGTGGAGGAAGAGGAATCCTTTGGAAAAGAGTAACACATTGTTGGTGGCAATGTAAACTGATGGAGCCATTTTGGAAAGCAATCTGGACCTGCCTTAAATAACTAAAAATGGAAATAACCATATAATCCAGCAATCCCACTTTTGGGCGTTTATCTAAAGAATACAAAACTACCAACCCCCCAAAATGAAACACTCTTCAATGTTTATTGCACTGTTATCTATGACGGCTGGGATTTGGAAGCCACCTAAGTGCACACTAACAGAGGAGAAGATAAAGAAGTTGTGATAAAGCTACACAATGGAACACTCTTCACCTGTGAAGAAAGATGAAATGTAACAGCAAAAAGAAGGAGCTCGCGGTGTAGCAAAGTAAATCAAATACTGGACAATTTCACATATATGAATAAAATAAGGATTCATGGTGGATGAAGTAGTAAGGCAAAATAATTGTAAACTAGTGGACACTAATAACCAAAGTAAGGCTTCTGGGGTTTAGAGGAAAGAGGGAAGAAGAAAGGGGTAAAGGGGTAGGTAGTGGGGAAAAATTTATATATGGGTCCCTTGTTCTTAAATAAAAAAAAAAAAAAAGAAAGAAAAGAAGGAGGCGGCCACATGCCCTTCCTCTGTGTCTCAACCTTCCCAGCCACCTCTTATTCTTTCTCTTAAGTGCAGAAGTCCTCCTGCGATCTCCTGGGTCACCGCCAGTGTCACTGTGTGCTGTGTGTAGGTCTCCACCACAAAAGCTGACATCTAGGACTGCGAGGTGCGGGGCTGATTCCTGTGCCCGGTCAGCTGCTGAGGCAGTGGGTCCCAGCACTTCTTAGGGACAGGGACTCAGGGACTGACGGCCAAATTCAGATCCTGACCGTGCCACTTACTTAACCACCTAAGCTCACAGGAGAAACCCTGCCTCTGTTTACCTATCTGTAAAATGGTATTGAAGTGGTGTGGTAAAGATTCAGTGAGTTAAAATAAAACTTGAACAGGTACCTGGTGCACAGTAAGCACTGGATAAGGATTAACTAGAGTTGCTGAGTGATCAATAAACATTTCCCAAATTAATGGATGAGGGAGTGAAGGCAATTAGCCAAGGACAAACCAGCACATTTCAGAGGCTGCTGTGACCCAAAGTAAGCAGATGTTTGCCCTGTCTGTGAGTACCTGAGTGACCTGAGGACAGGGTTGCTCTTGGTCTTAGGGTTCCACGGAACAGCCAGGGGGCAGATCTTGGGCAGTGGTCAGAAAGGCAGTGCCCCCAGGTCCCCAAGGCAGACCCTGGCTGAAGCTTTCTTTTCTCATTGTGAGCCTTGCTGCAGATTAAGAGGCCTTGGGCCTTTGACAGGCACACCCTGGCATTTCCCTAGAACAATAGCATTCTTTCCCATAAGTGGCCTCTCCAAGGCTACCCTATCTTCCACCATCATTCCAAACAGCAGATTCACAAACTCATTCCCCACTGCCTTCAGATGAATCAACAAGGGGGAGATGAATCGTCCAGGCCTGAGGCTCTGATTCCCACACACACACACAGGCACTCCTTTAACCACAAGCCTCAACAAACAAGGCCATCTGGTTTTTGCAAAGACTATCAGCAGAGAGGAGCCTGGCAGAGAGCAGGAGCGTGGGCTTCCAAATCTGAAGGCCTCTGGTTCAAATCCCATGTCACACAAGTCTGCTCCACTGTCGGGAATCTCAGCCATTGCATAACACAGGGTTACTAACCCTTCCCGCATGGACTGTGGTGTAAAAAAATTAACCAAGGGTGGTCCCTTGGTAAATGGTGGGAGGAGGAGAAGAACCTCACCCAAAAGCCAGGTGTCTGCTTGCGGATGAACATAAGCTTGCTCTGGACCCAAGACTGTGACAGGAGGATGGGGTGCGGGGTGGGGAGCATCCTGACCTCTGGGGTACCTGAGAATGTTGATAGAGGCCTAAGGCTGACCTTCTGGACTCTGCTGTTGCAGCCTTAATTGGGGTCTCCAGGTCACCAGCTTCCCAGCTCTGGGGACAGCAAGGTCAGCTTTCCTCTCTCCTCCTCAAGCCCCTACCTCCAAGGCAGCTCCCTCTGCACTGGGCTGCAGAGGCTTTGACCACAGAGTAGGAGTTGCTCCAGCAAAAGCTTCAAAGGAAACTCTCCACAGAGGAGGAGTGGGTGGTGAAGGGGCTGGCCAATGGCCAAGTCCCAGTTTTAGCATGAAGGCCAGGTCAGAGAAGACTTCTGGCAAATCACCTTTCTCCCTGCTTGGTAGATTGGCTCCATGCCAGCTCAGACAGACAGAAACACTTCAAAAGGGCACCTTATTGTTTCTCTCCCTTTCTTTTCTTTTGCTTCCACCAGCCCATGGTGTAACCAGAGAACAGTCAACAGATTTGCCTGGAGTTTCAGCCAAGTCACTCCCTGGCTGTGCTACTCTGGGCATGTTACTTCATCTCTTTGAGACATTTTCCTTATCCGTAAAATGGGTGAACTCACACCTCCTTCAGAGCTGTGAGAATTAGGGGCTGTCCAGTGCATAAGGCTCCTGGCTCAGTGCCAGACAGAGTAGGGCCTCTACAACCTGCTAACTAGCACCATTTGGTTTGGGTGGAGCGGGATCCTGGATGAGCTGGTGCTGCCTACCTGGAGGGCTGAGCGTGCCAGGACCAGGAGGGTTCCCTAAGAACACAAGGGCCCTTTCTACCCTCAGATGAACTAGTGGGGTTCTCAGGTGAGGCCCCTGGGTAGCAGAAACCATACTGGACGCAAATCCTCACCATACACTTGCGGTCATCTATGCCCGTCAGGTCTTCCTCAAATTCCTGCCCAACTTGGAAGTCCATGATGTAGTTCCTAAAAGTGCTCAGCGTGCGGATGATCATATGGTCGCCTTCTTGCACGATCTCTTTGTCTGGCTTCAGCAAATTGGCGATTTTGCGCAAAGCCACATTGACATCTGCGGAGGGGGTTCAAGGGGGAGGGGCAAAAAACTCAGACAATTATTTCCAAGGATGGGTCCCCAAGGGCCTGATCCCACTCCCCTCCAAACCTTGTGGTTCCAGGCAGGCTCTGTGTTCAGCCTTCTGTACCTTTTTCTTTCTTTTTATTGCAAGTTTTTCTGCCCTTTTGTTCACGTTTTAAAAACAAAAACCGAGCAACCCAAGCCCAGCTCTCCTAATGAAATTACCCACGTCTAGAGCCAACTATAAGACTTTTGCCACCAATTAACCCTGACCCTAACCCCTGATCCTCCGATTCAAAGTCTGCTGGCCACCCTCGGAGCGGTGGCGGCAGGCGCCTTTCTGCTGCCCATGGGGCGTCAGGCGACGACGGGCTTGGCCGGGCTCTGGGAAGAGGCACCGCGGGGCGCCCCAGACCGAGCGGCGCAGGCAGCGGCTTACCCAGCGCGCGTAAGTACTCCTCGAAATTCTCGTTGCTCAGCATCTTCCAGTACCCATTGAAGTCGACTGGCATTTCGGGGCGCAACTGGGGCCGGACGGCAGGGGAATGGGAGGGAGCAGCTGTCGCCTCTCGGGGTGGCGGCTACCGAAGCTATCCCGGTGGCAGGCTGCCGGAAGTGTGCGCCCTCCGGGGGCAGGGGGCTCTGAGGGGGCGGCGACAGCTGGATTCCAAGTGCGTACAAAGCCCCAAAGAGGATCCATTGTAGCCTTCGCTCCTCCCCCCGAGCGGGGGCGGGGGTTGTAGGAGCGCCAGGTTAGTCCCTGGCCCGCGGCCGCGTTCTAGAGACCTTCGGTTCGCTTCCCTGTGGAGGAAGAGGAAATGGGGTGTGTGTAGGGGCAGGGGGGAGGGGTGTGCTTTATTGGCCCCAAGTTTTTGATTCCTGCGTGATTCCTTCAAATACCATGAACTTCTTACATTCAGTGGCCACTTGAGGAGGAAACAGTTTCCTAGGGTTTGATGAGAGTGATTGGAAAGAGACCACTTAGAGGCCTTTGTCTGAATCCCTGCGCTTTCCACACCCTTCGCGGTGGCCCCGCTGGTGGGCGCCAGGATCTAGAAAACTCGGGTGTTCCACTCTGGGCGAGAAAAGTGGGGGTCTCTCCACATCCCTACCCCAAATAAAAGTATGGCTGATGCTATTTGAAGTAGCTAAAAAGGTCCTATGGGCGGTTCTGATGCACTACCAAGTTCAGATACACTTTTTTTTTTTTTTTAAGATTTGTTTATTTATGGATACAAGCTGGGGTGTAGGCCAGAGGTGTGGGATGGTAGAGGGTTCACCAGAGACAGAGTGGGGAGCAGAACAGGCAGATCCACTGAATTACACTGCTGAGGGGAGAAGGAGGCAAGGCAGGAGAGGTCTGCTTGGCCATGTGGGAATCTCCCTGGCCTTGTATCAAACTGGTGCTGCAGTGGCTCTGGATAGCTTCATAGTGCTGCGCTTAGCCCATTGCGCCACCAAGGAGGCCTGAGATCCACTCTTTATGCAAATATAAATAACTGTCAATAAGCATTCTACTGATTCTTTCCTTCTCTGTAACCACAGGGCAACGCGGTCTGCCCCAGTTTTCTGCAGTTTGCTTTTTCATATTTTGGAGATCTTTTCATATCTGTACTTAGAAAGTATCCTCATTCCTTTGCAGGCGATCTCATTGTTTAAATTTGTCCCCCACTGATGAACCTTTATGTTGTTTTGGATCCTCAACTGTTAGAAGCAGTCCTGCGGTGAAGATCTTTGATGACATCTCATTTCCCACCTGGTGGGAATGTCATACCGCTCTAAAACGTCTGTCTTTGCCAACAAGGAGATGACATAATTGTGCGGGTTGACTTTTTGACCCTCTATTAAAGACTTAATATCTCTTTTAAATTGCTTTTGCACAAATCACTGTCTGGGTGACAGCAGGCACATTCTCTTCTCTGGCACTACCAGAGCCCCCTCCTCCCCATTAGTCCTCACACCACTATACCCGCTGAATTAGGAAAGGGTGTTTCTTCTTCCGGATCAAGGCAGCTTTACTCCAGGGAGTGACTTTGCTCTACACCAGGGCCGTTCAACTTTGAAATTATTGACATGGGAGCCTGATAATTTTTTGCTGGGGACATGGGGTAGCAGAGTTGTCCTATGTATTATAGGGTGTTTAGCAGCACCCCTGGTTTCCACCCACTAGATGCCAGTCGGCATTTCCCGTAAATGTCTCTGGACACAGCCAAGTACCACAGGACAGGGGACGAATCTCCCTTAGTTAGAAGTCAGTTCTAGACAGTTGTATCCTATATTGGGCCATTTTCCACCTCTCCTCATCCAACTCTGGGGTGCTCAGGCCCTCAGTTGTTCACACCCTGGTTCATCATCCTTCCTTAGCCAGTCTGGTGCTTAACTCAGCCCTGTTTAACCTGAAGATGCAGGAAGCCCCTATGGCTAAGTCTGGTGAAGGGGTGGGTCCTGGCACAGGTCTCCAAGGCAATCAGGACCACCATAATCTTTGGCTTCTTTTGTTTGCCACACTCCCCAGAACAAAGGATCAACCAGGTGAATTGGCCATTTCCTGGTCATCCCCAACTATTCCAAACCCTTCCCCCTGCTCCCCACACCATCTAGCTCAGCCAACTGGATTTCTTTTCTTTTTGTTTTTTTAAATATATATTTTTATTGTTATTTATATCTTTTACATTTTGTATTCTCCTTGGGTAACTCACCACCAATTCTCCTGTGATCCATCTCCGTGGTCCCTTGTGTCCTTTTCTACTCCGTTTTGTGCCCTTATCCTCTCCCGCCCCTCCCCCCGCAAGTGTCTATCTCCTATTTGGTTTCCCTGTAGTCCTGTTATAAGTGAAACCATTCGATATTTTTCTCTTTCTTTCTGGCTTATTTCACTGAGTATGATCCCCTCTAATTACATCCATGTCGCTGCAAATTGCATGTGTTTATCTTCCTTGAATGCTGAATAGTATTCCATTGTGTACATGTACCACATCTTCTTGATCCAATCATCTGTTTTTAGACATCTGGGTTGCTTCCATACCTTCGCTATTGTGAACAGTGCTGCAATGATGGAAAGCTGTATGGTGATTCCTCAAACTGCTCAACATGGAGCTTCCATACGACCCAGCAATACCACTTTTGGGAATCTACCCAAAGGACACAAACACACTAATCCAAAAGGATACATGCACCGTATGTTCACTGCGGCACTGTTCACCAACTGGATTTCTCATCCTCCTTTTTTTTTTTATATAATATATATTTTTATTGTTATTTATGTCTTTTACATTTTGCATTCCCCTTGGGTAGCCCACCACCAATTCACCCGTGATCCATCTCCATGGTCCCTTGCTCATCCTCCTTGATCGTCTTCCTTTGTGTTGATTCTCCTGAGTTGGTTAATGCCAAAAATCCAGCATAGCTCTTGGCATATAGAGGACGTCGTCACTTCTGCTAGGCCCAGGCTGGTCCCATCATTCTCCAGGCAGAGTTCTGATGGCTCCCTCACCTCTCTGGTCTTTCCCCATCCCGTCTATCCCCCACAGAACCAAAGAGTAGCAGGGGTTGCCCCTCCTGGCTGTGCTGTTCCTTGCAGAATTGGGTGTGTGAGCAGGTGTTAGAGGTGACAGCTTGGTTTGAAGCTGGCTCTTTCACTGTCTAGCTGAGTGATCTTGGGTAAGTTGCTAATCTCTATGTCTTGGGCCTCAGTTCCCAGACCTGTAAAATGGGGATACTCCACAGCCTACTTCTCAAGGTGGTGAGGGGCTAAGGAGATAAGGGATAAAAAAGGTGTGACAGAGAGGTCTTCTCTAGATACACTGTGGTCAAAGCTGGAGGGGCTGGAGGAGTCAGGGGAAAGGCAAGAAAAGGAGGGTTCTGCCCTGTGCCCCTTCCTGGGGCCTTAAGAACAGTACATTGAGCTGAAATGGAAAGTGCTCTGTGCAAGCATTAGGTATCATCAAGGTTTTCCTTCCCCAGCTCACCGTAATGCTCAACTGAAGCCAATTATTATTATTATTATTATTATTATTATTAATTTATTATTTTTGGATCTCCCTTCTGTCAAGGGTACTATCACTTGAGATGTCCAAAGCAAAGAGAGAGCAACTGAGGACAGTGTGTAAAGGGGAGGGGGTCTGTGTGGACCTACCAATCGGGGGGCCTCCCCTGGAAGGGTGAGGCTATCGCTCGATCTTAAGGACAGTCAGAATCTGAGAGGTGAAGAGGAGGGGAGGCCAGCCTGGGGAGGCAGGCCACAGGGCAACAAAGGACGGGCTTGTTATTGTGGAGAGACAATGCTGTAAACACGGTAGGACACCCTTGGCTGGACTTGTTTCATTCACTGGCCTTGAAGAAGAGCAACCAAGGTCCATGGCCAGTCCCAAGAGCAGGAAGCACAGGCCAGTGGAGAAGCACCCTGAGGTGGTGGGTTCACCAGTGGTGGGACATGCAGACCCTGAGCTCTCCTGGGCTGTGAAGGGAGGATGGGTAAGAGCCAAGGGTGCCCAGGGTGGGTTTCTGGAGTGAGAGGAGCTGGGAGAGCTTAGAGAAGCCTGGCCTCCACTGTGAGGAAGGGAGGAAATGGTACCTTTCCATTCTTAGTTGATCAGTCTGCCCCACGAACTTAGATTACAGCTCAGGGAAACATTTCCATGAAATTCTTCTACTACCCATGACTTTCAGAATCCCCTTGTAGGGACAGTCCTATCCCTGTATCAGTGAGGGTCTCTATTTGTTGGGGCAGTGGGAATTCAAAGGGGTTGGAGGATAGAGCCCGGGTATGGACCCCAAAGGTCCTCCTCACAAGAGGCTGGGGCAAGAGTGCACCTTCCAGCTCATTCTCATCTCTTGTCCAGAGACACAAGTATCTGGGCAAGTCTCCATGCAGAGGACACACAGTGTCCTACTGGGGTCTCTAAAGAAACCCTCACTCATCTGACTGCCACATCCCTTCTGCTCTTCTCCAGGGCTCATTTTATTCTGGAGACTTGCAAACTCTCTTTCCCTGTGTTCAAAAGTCTCTGTAGTTAAGTTATGGAAAACAACTTGTTCCAATCTTCTGCCTGCCTGTGTCCCCTGAATTCTGGAGTGAGAGGGCTTGTTGAGGCCCTAAGTTCCAAGGGGCACTGAGGTCTACCTGGAATGTCCTCTTCATATGGGTTCATGAATATTCGAATGTGCAAATGACACACTTGTCTACAAGCCATGAAATCTTAACGTTGGAGTTGGGGAGGGGATCTGGGGTTTTCTGTCTAAACATGGTTCTGCAGACTGGGTCAAGTACTTTCCTTAAAGATACTTGTTTCTCACAACAGTCATAGAGTAGTAATGAAAACAGAGAATTTACCCTGAATCTGCATATACTGGAAGTTAACTTGGTGGTTTTTTTTTTAATATCGCCTTCCTCTGATGACAGCTGTGCAAAGGTTCAAAAGCCTATTTTGACATCTGAACAAGTTGCATTAAAAACTTTATCCACACTGGGAGGAGGAGGAGGATAAGGGTTCAGAATGGAAGAGAAAAGAGCACAAGGGTCTATGGTGACAGGTCACGGGTGAATTGGTGGTAGGTAACCTATGGGGAATACACAATAATGTAAAAGATATAAATAAAATTTTTTTAAAAAAGATAATTGTTTCTACAGATTGTGACTTATGCTGCAGGGTTTCTTTACCACCCTCCCCCCTCCTTCTTGCTTTCTCCCTTCCTCCCCCCCTCCTTATTTTCCAATTTTATTATGGAGAATTTAAAACCCATATAAGCAGAACAGTATATTGAACTCTATTAGAGTCATCACCAGCATCAATGATTGTTAATTCATGAGTGATCTTTTTTATCTGTAGCCCTGCCCACCCCTTTTTCCACCAATATTTTGAGGCTAATACTAGAAATCACATCATTGTGTCTGGAAATATTTCAAGAACTATTATATCTCTAAAAGCAGATCCATTTACAAAAACAAAACAAAGCAGGGCCTCCCTAGTGGTGCAGCGGTTAAGCGTTGCACCGTGGAGCTGTCGGCAGTGGCGACACAAGTTCGACACCCAGTCAGGGAGAATCCCACATGGCGCAGCAGACCTCTCCTGCCTCGCCCGCTGCTCCCCTCAGCAGTGTATTTCCGTCGATCTGCCTGTTCTGCTCCCCACTCTGACTCTGGTGAACCCTCTCACCGCCCCATGCCTCTGGCCTGTACCCCAGCTTGTATGCATAAATAAATAAATCTTCAAACAAACAAACAAAAAAAGCGAAAGCAAACAAACAAACCCAAATGCAACACCATCATCACAAGTGAAAAACAGTACTATTAACTCCTAAATGCCATCAGATGTCCAGAAAGTGCTCACTTACCTCATGACTTTTCTACCCCAATTGTTTGAATCAGTATCCAAACAGGTTTCACATGTTGCCATGGATGGATATATTTCTTTTATGGCTTATCCTTTAAAATATAAGTATTTTGTATGGTCATGCCTTCCCTTTCTTAAATGAGAGGTAGCATATCATCAACTTTTTTGGTAACTCAAAGCATCCTGAAGCTCCTCACAGTAACACAGGGAGACCCCTCGTCTCCTCCCACAGCAGCAGAGGGCTCCTCTGCGTGGCGGGCCTCGGTCCCTAGAGTCAGTCTCCACTGCTGGACAGGCGGCTGCTGCCAGGCTTTGGCACTAACAAATACAGCAAAATAGTGCCAGACAGCGCTGCAGTGAGCAGGTTGTCTTTCTATATTTTTGCAAGTGTATCTTTGGATGGATACCTAGGGGTAGGTCTGCTGTGTCAAGGGCTATATACTCAATGCCCTTTGCTGGGTGTTGCTGAATTTCCCTCCATTTCACTTTCCCACCAGCAGCATATGATTGTGCCTGTCTCCTCAGGTTTGCTAACAGATTATTTTGTTGAGCTCTTAGATTTTTGCTAGGTAATAAGAGCATGTCTGGGTGGGCTGCGTTTGAATTGGGGGAGAGTTTTGATATGATAAAGTAAGCAGCCATTTCCTTATTTAGCCGGGGCTGTAAAAGCCCCAGCTGACCCCCTGTGTAAGGGTCAATGGCCACCAGAGCGCAGATATGACTTCCGCATTTGTTTTATCAAATTGTGTTTTAAACTCCATCTGCAGTCCTTGTTCCAGTGTGTTGCCACGTGTGAATGGCTGCTCGGTGTAACATGTCACCACCAGGGCAGGGCCAGGCTCAGGGCTCCAAGGACAGCGGGTCCTCCAGGGCCCAGAGCTGTGGGGGTGCCCCTTGGACAGACACCACCTTGAGAGGTATCCTATGAGTGGTGTCGGAGCCCAGCTTGGGGGAGGGCCACTTTTCACGTTTTCCTGCTATTCCAGCTGCAGGGTTGTGCGGTGGTCCTGGTTGCTCCCCGATGTGGAGCACCTTGGCAAGAGGGGTACAGAAGCTGAGGATTGGCGAGGATGCACCATGGCGAGGAGGTGGCCCAGTGGGCAGATCCACGACACTCAGGAGATGTTGGTTGTTTCAGTTTTGTGAAAAACAAAAATCTTCAACTTTGTCTATCCCAAAATATGTGCCCCTGTCCCCCAGTTTTTCATTCTTCAGAGATACTGGGGCCCCAGCTATCCAATGCTATGGCCCTATAGACATCTATTTGCAAGGAAATGCCTCCTGGAGAGTGAAACCCAGGTCCTGTGGTTGCTGTGGGACAGGCATAGATGTCAGGGTGGGGAGATCACCCACAGCTGGTGGAAGTGACACACGTGAGTTCCAAACTAGGGAGGAGACTGTGCTGGATGTCTGCTGGGCTGAGTGCCCTACGCAGGGGTGGAGAGCTTAGGGAGGAGAGGCCCTCCAGCCCGACAGACAGGACCAGGATTGGGTAGAGTTATAGATGCCTAACAGGCTGCACGGCCCAGCTGGCCTGCAATACAAGAGCCTCTTGGATAGCTGCTAGGAAACCAGAAGTCCTACTAGAGTTTCAGTCTGATCTCCATCATTAAGTGGTCATTACATCCGGTGGGAGAATCTGTAGATGGAAAGACTGGAGAATGTCATGATTCTATGCCTGCCATGTCATGCCAGAGATGTGGAAATAGATGGTCTTCGGTCAGAAGCAATTGTTAAAGATTTTTCAGGGAGTTGTTAAAAGGAGTTAGGTGGTGCCAGCGTCCCTGAAGGAATGGAAAATAGTCAATTTAATGTGGCCTGTCAGCCTCTGTCCCCTGGGGCGGGGCCACACCAGGACTGAAGTGAGAGGTGGGGGCAGGCTCTCTGAGAAGCTTGACAGTGAGGAGGAGCCACCACTGCCAAGTTTAGGCTGAAGATAGGGGAGACAAGTGCTTTGTGCTTTGTGCATTTTTTAAATGGCCCACTGGTTGAGGTGGTCAGTGCTTTTAAAAACACTTATTGCTTCTCTTGACTAGTCTTTCTCAAGTGTTTGGTGTACTTGAGCACTGAGGGTTTGTACTTAAGAGAAAATTTATAAATTCTGTATTTTCACTTTGATGATACTCTTAAAATCAGTTTTTGGCCAGTAGTAAATTAGAAAGAAAAAAAATTCCAAATATTTGCAACTCCCCTCACTTTCCTGCCTCTTAAAGGAGATCATGATTTTGTGGATCTTACCCTGGGCCTACCCTGGGCTAATTAGAGGAGCTGGGTGGAGGGAAGGACTGGAGGTGGTCTCCAAAGTCTGGCTTAATGGAAAGAGAAAGAGCAGGCAGTTACCCTTGGAATAAGAGGGATGGAGGAGTAGAGTGAGGAGATGTGAGTCCTTGCACAGAATTAACAACTTCTTGAATGAAATTGTGGCCATACGGCCTTCGTTCTGATTATGGAACCCTGGGTAAGTTATGACTCCTTGGGTCTTCATTTTCAGTAAAGAGAGTTTTTGAGTCTTACTCAAGGTCATGTGAGTAGAGTAGCCACTCTGGGAACTGAATTTGTGTCTGGCTCTGTTTGACCCCAAAGCCTAAGGTCTTAACCACCTGTTGTTTCCTGAATGAACTAGAAGATCCATGAGGACCTTGGCATGTTGAAGCTGATAAACCACAGCAGAAAATCCCAAAGAGAAAATAAGTTTCCCAAGTCATCATCAATATGGAAGCAGAGGTTGAATCCCCACGTGAAATGAAAGCACAGGGAATATACTCTAAGCAGAAAAATCTATAAACAGTTAAAGATTAATGTACCTTAGTGAGGCTTTGGCCAGATTTATAAAGAACAAATCTTGCCAGACCAATGTTTTTGTGTTCTTGGGGCAGAATTATACAATGAAGAGATGAAAGGGAAGCAGCTGGTCAAGCACACATTGATTTCCGGGGAGCATGTGACAAAGTCCTCTGAGGATTTCCCAAGATTGAATACGGATCAGGGAGCGTGCTGACCCGTGCGAGGGGGCTTGGAGGGAGCTGGCCGGGATAGCGCAAGGCCTTACTCGATGTCCTGTCTCATTGGAAGAAGTGGAGAGTAAATCCTCTTTGGGGGCAGCTTGTGGAGGGTTTGTGCTTCCAAAAAGGGAAGAAATAGGCCCCAACTCATTGATCCAGGGACAGACACTTCAAATAGCATTACAATCATCGCTGTGAAGACCCCTTTCATCTGCCCCACTCTGCTACTGCCTCCAGATTGACAGAGGTGGGTAGAATGCACAGAGCTGGGTTTTGGAGTCAGACTGGCTTGAGACCCCCAGACCCATCATTTCCTAGCTGCGTGATCTGCAGGGCACTGTGTGAGTCACTCAATGTCTGAGTCTTCAGCCTCGTAGTGTAGTTTTGAGGGGTCGGCACAGCGTCCTTAATAAAGTCTAGTTTCCCTTCCCCCCTGTCCTCTGAGGTCCTCAGCCATCTGACCTCAGTGTCTTTTCCCAGGTCTGTATCCATTTTCCCTTATCACCTGATAATGCTGATGGCTGTTTTCTGTGCCCTCATAGTCAAGATTTATCCCCATAGATCCTCTGGCCCAAATACCCCCACCACTTCTTTTCCTCATCCAGCCAAGTCCTCATGTTCCAGTTTCACCAGGCCCTCTAATCTGTATTCGGAGAGCCCTGAGCTCTCCCAATCATGTTCCTGCTGCCCGCACCATCTCAGGCGGATGGTGCTCTTTCTCACAGGCACACACCCACTTCAGCCTCCTCAGTGAGACTCAATGCTTTGTGACTAGTGGCTGTATTTTACATTTTTCCTGTATTCCTTATAACACTTAGTTATGAGCTGGACACAGTACCATGGGCTCAATGGCCAATCAGCCATAGAACTGGCGGGAGAGTCATAGCTGGGAGTTTATGGGTCCTTTCAGCAAACACTTTCTAAGAAACAGGACCCATTGAACAGTTTACGTGCAGGAGTGTCGCCAGGAGGGAAAGGAGAAAAGGAGAGCAGCGCTGCCATAGTCTTAGGCCTGGGCATGGACATATGTGTGCCAGCCTGCCAGCCCAGCAAGAATGAAGCATATGTTGGGGGCAATGGCAGGTAGGTGACTCACTCTGTCTGCCAGGAGACTGCAATGGCAGGCACAGTGTCCTATTGCTGTGCCACCATGCCCCGGGGCTCTTGCGGGTGAGAGTAGGACGTGAAAGTTATCTGCCAACCCACACACAAACCCATCATTCATTGAAACAGCCTCCTTTTACCCGCCCATCTAATATGCTACATCAGAATGCATCTAACCACCTACCTGTCCTCACCATCTCCCATTCACTCGTTCATATACAGGCTGCCCATCCATCCCGCCATCCTTCCTTCTGGAAGCAATCCAGTCAATCAGCCTCCATCTTTATTTTAAAACAAAGTTTTTCACTTCAAGGCATAACTAGGAATAATAGGGATGCAGAAAAATGCTTGCATAGGCTGTAAAAGTGGCTGTAATACACTGAAGGATAAGCCTTCTCAAGATGTATAAGATGTGTTATTTTGTCAGGTGGATTATTTTAAGCTGAGATCAATCAAGGACCTGCTACTACTCCTTTAACTACCTGAAGAATGAAAATTGGGGATATTTAAATTTTTTTTTTTCACCAGAAATAATCTTCCTATCAGACACTTATCTACATGGCAGGACAAACATCGAATTATGAAGCATCTGGTCCTTGTCACAGCCCTTAGCTCAGGGGAGAGAGCGGGAGAGAGGGAGGGAGGAAGGGAAGAAAGGAAGGAGGAAGCAGGAGAGAGGGAGGGAGGAAGGGAAGAAAGGAAGGAGGAAGAGAGGGAGAGAGAGAGAGAGAGAGAGAGAGAGAGAGAGAGAGATCAGATTAGTGGGCTATGTATATATGCATCCATCCATCTAGCCATCCATCCATCCATCCATCCATCCACCATCTATCTCCCCTCATTTTGTTCCACTTCCTTTAGAACCTATATTCAGATAGATTCTCCTTGTGTATGTAATTGCATTGTTCTTTTCTCCTACTAATCTCTCTGATGGTGATGTGATTGTGCGCCCAGCCTGAGCAGAACCCAGAGGGGTGGGGAAACTTCAGCCCTACCACACAATTCTTTGTAGCTTCTCTTATCAAGAGATGGGGCTAGCTCTTCCTGCCTTAAATCTGGACTGGCTTTACGACTTGCTCTGACTGATAGACTTTATGGCAGAAGTAATGTTGTACGGGTTCTGAGAGATTGTGGCTTCCACAGTGATGCTCATGGAATCTTGCCACCCACTCCCAAGTGCACAGGCCTAGGCAGGGCGAGTGGGTGATGAGAGGCATGGCCCAGTCACTCCCGTGGCCCCTGCCAACGACCAGCCACCAGACCTGATAGTCCAGCCAAGATGCGCTACTATTGGCTCAGAGGTACTCAGAGAGCCGCTAGACTGCAAGACTAGTAAACAGTTCTTGTTTTAGAGTTTTTGACACCAGAGTGAGAGCTGCAAAATGTAAGGACATTTTCAAAGGAACCCCCTTTGGAGGGGTGAAGAACAGGCCCACGCCATCCTACGAAAGCCCTACAGAGGCTGAGCCAAGCTGTTCCCTGGACACACCCCTCTGCGTTTCTTCGTCCTTCTCCCACACTCAGACATTGTCTCCCAAGGACAGATGCTTCCTTGGAGCTCTGTGGAAACTCAGATTCCTGGGTCCACTCCAGCTTGCTGAATCACAGTCTGGGTGAGCCCTGACAAAAGTACTTTATCAGGCTTTCCAGGTGATTCTAGTGTGCCCATGTTTTGAAGACCCACTCCCGGGCAGCTCCAGGCTTTGTGATCCTGGCCCCTTCACGGCACCCCGACCACAGTCGAGAGCACTGCTGGGTGCACACTGCACACGGGCTGTCCTAGGAGCCTGGGGGCAGCCTCCAGGCTGGGCGGTGACTTCCCCGCTTCTCTTCACAGGCATTTATTACTACCATGGGCGAGGACCCCACGAGCCTGATGATGTTTGTGGGAGCTAAGAGAATTCCCCCAAAACACTTCTACATCTATTAACATGGGTTTGAATATCTGGGCTTAGACTGGCGACTCTAGGAAGATAGTGTTTCTTATTACGGCCACCATTACCATTGCGCCCAGCCCTGCAGATGCTGGGCTTGTCTCATTCATTCACTCATTTTTTGAGTTAGTTTTCTTCTTTCTTTCCTTCCCTTTTCTCTCCCTCTCCCTTCTTTCTCTTCTTTTCCTTCTCTCTAAGCAACAGAAAAACTCTTGGAAGAATTTAAGACAGAAGGATATTTACTAGGAGGATTTTCAAGAATTTTTAGGTGGGAAATAGGAATAAAAAAGTGGGACCATATATACAATGGAATACTACTCAGCAGTCAAAAAAGATAAACTTATGCTATTTACACCAACATGGATGGAGCTGGAAGGGATTATGCTCAGTGAAATAAGTCAGAAGGACAAAGAGGATGGTTTCACTTATAAGAGGAGCATAGAGAAAACCATGCAAGGGATCAGGAAAAAAGGAAAGAGACAAAACTAGCAGGCAGACTATAAATTGGAGACATTCATCAGGGGAGGGGGATAGAAAGGGATCAAAATGGGAGGGAAGAGCACAAGAGTCTATGGAGACAGTTCACGGGTGGTAGGAATTTTATGGGGACAACACCTGAGAGGAGAAATTAAACATTGTACAAAAATGAACAATGATGTCAAAATATATAAATAAATAAATTCAATTAAAAAAAAGTGGTAGCTTATTTTGGGAGCTGGCTAGGACAGGGCCACCAGGACCTACAGATTCCAGCCATTTTTAACCATCACTATGTTCTAGATTTAAATTCTGGGGTGGTCACATTTGGGTATGTCCCACCAGACTGAATCCAGTGAACAAGAGAATCCCTTAAAAGGAACTCCGGGTGTGGTTAGGAAGGGGGAGTGGGTGCTGAGCCCTCACCAGACCACCCCCTTCCTGGGGCACTGAGCCTGTTCTGCCCCAGCCCCTGTCTTCCCAGGTGCAGTCAGCCAGGGCAGCCGGTCATGGACATTGGCAACACGGGTGACTGGGCTGTGATGAGGGACATACAGGGGCTGTAGGGGCACAGAGGAAATCCTCTTTCCAGCTTTGGTGGGAGAAAAGTAGGGCAGAAGTTAGGAAAGTCAGGTCTGTGGATGATATGCCATCTTGAGATGAGAGGGGAAAAGCCTCACCCCACAAATGTCTGTTTATACAAACTTGCTGTGCTGCTGGGAAGCCAGTTGAGTTTTGTCCAAGTTAGGGCTCCTTTGAGGCAGTGAAACAGAGAAAGGGCCTGGGGCTGCTGTGCTCCATGTCCAGCGCTTGATGCAGCTGCTCGGGAAGACCCTGGCTGCTCTGTGAGATCAGGCTGGAGGTGACTGGCATACGCACCCAGCTGTGCTTCATTTACTCTGGGTGCGGACCAAGCTCCCCCAGAGCGACGCTCACTCAAGCACCTTCTGTGATGATGCAGGGGTGCCTGACTAGCTTCTGCCAACTCAGTCCCCCCACTTGGCCCAGGCCCATGTCCATCTGCCCACAGTGGAAGAGTGACCAACACGCAGGCGCAAAACTACCCATCCCTCCCTTACCCCAGGGGCTTGTGTCTTCCACAGCATCTCTTCCTGTTCTGCTGCCCCTAACTAAATAGGAACAAGAGGGGTCTACACAAATTAGTGGGTACTTCGGATTTTTTTGGCACTTACCTGAGCACTGGAAGTGCCAATTTCTTTCGGCCTGCTGCCTCCGCCCTTACAGGTCACATGGGCTAGGTAGACAAGTCCAGGGTCAGTGTATCTCTCTGGGCATCTGAAATTGTGACACTGGGACAGATGTTAAGGTGGAGGTTGCACAGGCAGAGGGTGAAGGCTGCTAGATGAGGAGGAGGAGCACAAAAGCAATCTGTGGAGGAGGTGAGAGACGGAGAGAGAGAAAGAGAGGGAGGGCAAAGAGGAGGAAGATGGGGAATTTCATTTTTTTCTCTCTTCTCAGTTTCTCAGAAAGTTTCATATATATCCTTTCCTTAGGCCCTTCTCTTTCCTGACATCCTTATTACAAAGTGGAGCTCCCATCCCTCTTACTTTGTTTGAGGGATTCCTGTTTACCAAAAAGAAAAAAGAACCTTTGACTAAGGCAAACAGCAGGAAGTACATTTGCCTACAAATTGCTTTGTTTCTCTATGGCACTGAGTTCTGAAATTCTTCAACACAGATTACCTATTGAAATAAAGAGTGAGATTTTGTTTTGGCTTGTATAAAAAAAGGATAATGAAAGCAACTTCCTGCAAAGGAATAAGGAAATGAAAATTTCAGCTGCTCCATGACTATCTGCTTAAAAATAATTCAATTTACTTAAGAAAAAATCTAATGCCTACAGTCTGATAACAGAGATTAGAATAAAAAGTGCACATACCATTTGACCCAACCCCCAGGAATCTACCCCCAAAGCACTGGCTTGTAAGGGCTGATGTATAAAGGTTTTATTGCAGCATTGTCTATAGCAGTCAAAAACTTGGAAAAAATTTTAGATAAGAACTTCCTAAACTGCTTCTTTGAGTTCTGGCTTCCACATATTATATGTGTGTATAGAAGGATGCGTATGCAAACACGCTTCAAAGACACTGATTTATACAAAGTTAAACAGGTGTGTTTATCATGGGCTTCTCAGAGCTATTAAGATGCTTATTCAGATGTTCTTTTATGAAATATTTATTAAGCATCTATCATGAGCTAGGAGCTGTTCTGGGAAAAGGAGTGATGAAGGAGACAAAGTTCTTGTATTCAGGGAATTTCCAGTGACCACTGGAGTATAATTTCGAGGGTGATGAAGTTTTTTTTTTACGAAAGAGAAGGGCCGGGAGCTAGGGCCACAATAGGCGAATCTAACTTAATTGGGACTCAGAGAGAGCTTCTTGGAAGAAGTGAAGGCAGAAAACCAAAGAAGTGGGAGTCAGGCCAAAGAAGGGCAGAAGGAAGACAGCATGCCAGGTGGAGAGAATGGCATATGCCAAAGTGGAGAAAGATGACGAAGAAGAGAAGGGTGGGTGTGTGAAACTGAAAAAAGCCAGCGTGACAGGAACAGAGAGTGAAAGAGCTACAGGCAGGGCTGGGGGAGGTGGTGAAGCTGCCACCCAAGAAGAATCAGGCTTCCACCCCATGGCAAAAAAAGCTCATTTGGATTTTATTATTTTTTTATTTATACATACAAGCTGGGGGACAGGCCAGAGGCGTGGGGCGGCGAGAGGGTTCACCAGAGACAGAGCGGGGAGCAGAGAACAGGCAGATCAGAAATACACTGCTGGGGGGAGCAGCGGGCGAGGCAGGAGAGGTCTGCCGCACCATGTGGGATTCTCCCTGGCTGGGCGTCGAACTCGCGTCGCCTCTGCCAACAGCTCCACAGCGCAGCGCTCAACCGCTGCGCCACCGGGGAGGCCCTCATTTGGATTTTAAAAACACATTTATTGAGGTATAATTTAAATGCCACAAAAATCTACCTATTTTATGTAGACAGTTTGATGAGCTTAGTAAATTGAGAAAGTTGTGCAACCATAGCTTCTAACATTAGAATATTCTTATCACAACCCAGACCCCCAGAATTCCCTTGGGCCCAGTTGCAGTCAATCCCCACTTCCCCTCAGGCAACCAGTCTGCTGTTTGCCTCTGTAGTTTGCCTTTCCTAAAAAATACTATATAAAATGGCATCATGCAAAATGTTGTCTTATATGTCTGGCTTCTTTCACTGGCTGTTTTTGAGATTCATCCATCTTGCACGGTTTTCTGTCACTAATTCCTTTTAATTGCTGAATAGTATTCCATTGCGTGGATATAATCACTTCCTGATCCATTTATCAGTTGATGAACATCTGAATTGTCTCTGTTTTTGGCTTTAATGACTAATGCTGCTATAAATATTCACATGCAAGTCTGAGGGGCGACGTGTCTTCATCTCTTTTGGGTGGGACCCCAAAAGTGGCATCGCTGCACTGAATTGCACCCTTCTGGGGATTAAGTGGTGTGTTATTGAGGTTCTCAAGAGATGCACTGCGTGGAGCAGCTTTTCGAGTGCTTATATGCCACCCCTGTATCCCTGGTTTTGTTTCCAGGATTCCCATTTAGTGACTTGAGAGACTCCCAGGACTAGTAGTCAGTTACATTCATAGCAGGAGATAAGACGGAAAGTCACACAGCAGGACTAGCCAGGGGAGAGACGTCAGGTAAAGCCTGGGGGAGTCCAGGTGAACTCCTTCTTAGATGGGGTCTGCACAGAATATCCTCCTTCAGTAGTGAAATGCAGTGGCCGGGCTGGGGAAGCCCACTGGGGCTCGGAACTGGGCTTTGGGTCGTGGGCTGTTGGCGGAGGCACTCTGCCTGCACGACCGGCCACGGTTACTGAAATTCCAGACACCTAGAAGGAAAGCAGGTGTTCATGTAAATCACATTGTTTGTACAGTCTAGGCAAGCTGCACAGCAGGATTCAGTACCCCAGGCAGACAAAACGGCCTTATCAGTTTAGAAATGTAGGCAATATTCCAAATGCCAGTATTTCGATGGCAGCCAAGGGTCAGCCTTGAGAGCAGGCCTGTCTACAAAAGTAAACTCATGTCTAGCCAAATCTTTGCATCATTTTAAAATTGGGCTCTTCAGTGTTCTTGTTTTTGAATTGTTAAGATTTCTTTACCATATCCTGGACACCAGTTATTTATGAAATAAACATTTTGCAAATGCGTTATCTAAGTGTGTGGTTTGTTTTCCATTTTCTTAATGGTGTACCTTGAAAGGAGTTTGGGAAGGGAGGTGGCATGGGCAGATTTACACACACACACACACACACACACACACCAGCTTTACTCCTATGTGGAGAAAGCACTGCTGGGGCAGAGAGTGGATTGGAGTTAGGATTGGAAATTGACAGGAAGGCTGGAGAAAAGAGGCTGCATGTGAGGGATGTGGAGAAAGTAAGACTGACAACGTGTGCAAACACAGGCTGGATTTCCTACAGGAGAAGGAAAGGTAGGGCTCCTCTTGTCCACAGACCACAATATTATTACTGTTTTTAATAGTGAAACTCCCACTAAATTGTGGGATTTTAGTGTTCTGATCATTTGGGAAAGGTGGGACCAGATGAACTTTAGGGTCTCTTCTATTTTCAATTTATAATGGCAGGACCAAGCTTTGGAGGGTTATTTTAACAATTTTGAAATATTCTGAGCTGTGCACCTTGGTGCATTATTACAGATAGTTTATTAGTCATACATATGTGTATCTATAAAGCTGAGATTTGATCCAATAATACTTTCAAGACGGGAATTGAATAGTCTGCATGGAGACCTTGCAAAAAGTGAAGGCAGAAACACTGTTAGCATAGGAAGTGTGAGGACAAGGATAAAGAAATTCATATTCATGTATTAACCCAATTACCAAACGTACCTTGCAAATCCGAAGTACTATGGGTGTAAAATGGGATTTCATATCATTCTCTCCCAAGTGACACAGACAGTATTATAAATGAAAAATTCTTTCCTCGGGCTGGGCTACAGAGCTCCTTACACTTGGGCAGCGTATACTATCACAGGAAAAGCTTTATTTAAAGCTGGAGATTCTATTTACCCAGGAGCCCAAACCACTGTTTTTCTGTTCTTGCAAAATAAACAAAACACCCTGGCAAACTAGATGCAAAGAAGGCCTGAGGGAATGGAAAGGAATGTGAAATCAGGTATGCGGGTCAGTGTCAGTGCAATAAATCAGGAGCACAACGGTGAGACATATTTTCCCTTCTGATACTACAAAAGGGAGGCTACGTGAATCAACAAGACAAAGGAAGAGTACAGAAGCTGAGATATATACGTGTATGTATATCTAGAAGCTACTTTATTAGCTATACACATATATACATATACATATTTACTCATACTTAGATGTAATTACAAAGTAGGTTTTGTGGTAGTGTTCTATTTCAGAAGGAGACAATGGAAAGGCTCAGAAATGGATGGTTTGCCTGGTGGGAGCCACATGATACAGCCAGGAATCAGAGATGACGGTATCTCCTCCAGTCCAGGTGGGCCTGGTGCCTGAGCTTATGGAAAGACTGGACAGAGAGATGCAGCAAGAATGCCTGGTGGCAGCTGCACACTGTAATAATAAATCCCTTTTTAAAAGAGGTGATGAATAATCGAATTGATCATGTTGCTCATCTTGTCCCCTCCTGCCTCAGGGCCTTTGTACATGCTGTTCATTCTAGCTCAAAGTCAGTGGCCTCCACCCATATCCAAGTGTAGTGAATTTACCTTCAGTGTCAAATCTATGCTTTCTTCCCCGCTATCCACACTCTCTCATCAGGGTAAAGCGCCTGATGTTTTATGGCATCTAAACTCGGTAGAACTTTGAAGGCCCCTTTTCTGAAAACAACAACAAAAAAACCCCATGAATTTGAAATTAGATACCCATTTAAGCAGCACCCTCCAGGGTGTTGGAAAGGGCCTGGGTATGTGAAGAACAAGGGCCTCAGCTTCATCAGCTTTGTGGTGATGTGGCAGCAGCCTGTTGGAGCATGGAGTGTAACTGACATTGGAGCTTCATCGAAGTTTGTAATCATGTTTAGGTATGTGGATATTTGCTTCCCATCTATCTTCCCGTGGCACCATAAGCTTCATGGAGATAGACTGTCCATTTTGTTCATCATTGTGTTCCTATATGTAGTTTAGGCACTTATGTGAGGTCCTCAATAAGTATGATTTGCATAAATGAATCCTGAACTGTGAATCATATACTTATAAAAATCATAATCATAAGTCTACTAGCTTCCACTCATTGAAAGTCTCCATAGGTCAGGCCCCGGATGTCAGTACTGAGGGGTCCAGGTCTGTTGGAATCTTCAGCCTCTTAAAGCATGGAGAGAATACCACTATGGGTACTTGGAAGTACAGACTGAAGTTTGGGTGCCCCTGAGTCAAGGATGTAGTTTTCAGTTCCTACAATGATATGACAGCACTTACTCCAAGACTAAACATGACTTCCTAAGTGGTAAGGACTCCCCTCCCACCTCCCCAAATTAGTCATTTACAAGAGGAGACCATGTGAAGCCTGCTCATTTCTGGTTTTCCCTCTTGGCAAAGAGGGAAGATGACCCCACGGTCATCTTCTTAAGCCAGCGAGTCCCAACCAGGTTGATTATTTTGTGCTCCAAGGGACATCGGGCAATGTCTGGAGTACATTTGTTATTACAATTGGAGGAGGAGGAAATACCAAACTGATGTGATGGATAAGGGCCACCGTTGCTGCTTAGCATCTGACAAAGCACAGAACAGCCCCTCACAGCCAAGAATTTTTGAAGCAGAATGTCAATAGCGCCCAAGTGGAGAAATCCTGCCTGAAATCCAAAGTGCCCCCTCTATCACTCTATTTGGATACTACCACTGTCCTTAGGTTTATTCATCCCCCTCTGTCTTCTATACTCTGCACAGAGCAGTGAGGCAGTGTTGCTCAGAGGGTGAGGAGGAAGATGTTCCCCAGAATTAATGTGATGTAATTTGAATCATAATTTTGCTTATTAAAAATAAAACTAAGACTGCTCTAGGGCTGATATTGAAGGGCTGGGCAAGCTGATTACAATGCAGATTCTGAGGCCATGGGTCTGGGGTAGAGCCTGGGCGTGCCTTTCTCACCAGCTTGCAGGGCTTGCAGAGACTGTGGCCTGGGGTCACACCAGAGCAGTGTAGGCAGTGAACAAAACAAAAATTCCTGTCCTTCGGGAGCTTCCAGTCTGACTAGAAGTGTATTGGACACAAGGAAGGGTGGACAGGCTGAAGTCAGAGGTACTCAGAGTCATAAAATCAGAGCTGGAAGAGAATTTAGATGTGTAATCAAAGCTCCCATTTTAGAGGTCGGGAAACTGAGGGGAAGGGAGCAGTCAAGTCATTGAGCTCGCTGGGCAGCTTTTGGACAAGGCTATTGGATGCTTGGTCCCCTGTATTACCAGGGTCCTTAGGGGCTTCTTGAGGGCAGAGCTTATTGGGGTTCAGAGGTTTCAAGGGTGGAAATCTGGGGATCTCCCACAAGAGGACCCCATTACCCTGGACCCATGAAACCCTGATTTCCTACTTCTTTCATCTCTGTGATAACACCATGGGAAACACAGGGACGTGCTTGGGGAGCTGTTAGATTTCCTTATAGACCATTTGTATTTCTGCACTAAATATATAGCAAGGATAAAGCAGAGCAAAAGTATGCAGAAGTCACCTCTGAATGCACCCAGCCATTTAGTCAGCAAGTATAGAGAGCAAATGCCAACAGAATTAGGCTAATCAAACCCACGTCCTAATCTGGAGTGAAATAACAAATCCTGAACACACAGAGTTTCCTGTCCTCATTTTTCAGGGTTCACCCGAACACAGACATCACCCAGAGCTGCAGATTAGAGAAACGTCTGCATGGTGTCAAAAAGCAATTGCTTCTTCCAAGCCTGTACCGGGAACATAAACTTTTAAATTCATGTCAGTTCGATCTGAACAGTAGCAAATTTCAGGAGTAGAAAGAAGAGCAACAGCTGGTACATCAGACATTAATAATATAACAAAGGAAGAAAAAAGAGAAACTTTTCATTAGTACTTTTTGGAGGTAGATTTATTATTTATCCCTTTGCCAATATTCAAACAGGCAGGCAGTAATAAAATATTCAAAAAGAACCTTTAAGATAGTCAAGGAATCTGCTTTACCGCAATTTCTTTTTAGAAAACTGGAAATCAGGAATCTTGTGCAATATCTGGTTAAAAAAATAATGCAGTATCAAAAATACTGTTTGAACATCATGACTTAAGAGTTTAGTTTTGATTTATTCTTGGCCAGTAGGCGGTGGACAATGGTCCATGAGGGAAGGCTGACTGTAAATCAGCAAAGTGCTACTTCCAAATTTTTGACTCCTCAATTAGGATTATTTTGTTTGAAACAAGGCGTTGACAAAGCCCACTGTAATTAGCATCCTGTCAGGTCTCTCCAATCAAGACCAGCACTCTGCAGCTGGTCCTAGTTAAAAAGTGCATTGTGGGCAACTCTGGCCTGAGGGTGGGGGGGCAGGGGGGCGGGACTGCTATGCTCACAACCGCCTTCCCCACACACAACATAATTACCATTTACTGGACAAGAAGGATTCCTTGTCCAGAGGTTCTGAGGGCTTTTGCCTAATCTTAATGACCTGCCACCCATCTTAACCTATTTGATAAATGGCCATCCTTGGTGATGTAGACACTGCCACCTCCTCAAAGAATATTTCTCTGCCGGAGACTGCTCCTTTTAAGAAAGAGTCTAAAGTAATCATTGTCAAAAGAAAACAAATGAATCATGGAAAAGCAAGAAACAAAGGAAAACAAAGGCCTTTACAGCCCTCTTCCCAGGAGGGCCCTGGAGGAGAGGCTGATCCTCCCTGGCTCGCCTCATCATTCCCCTGGGCGCCACCGCCTATTCAGGAACTGTTCCTGGTGTAGAGGTTGTGGTCCCGGATGTAGGCGATGACGGCGTCCGGGAGCAGGTACTTCACACTGTGCCCTCGGCCCAGAGCCTGCCGGATGTACGTGGAGCTGATGTCATTCTGCACTGGCTCCCTGGCCAGGTGAATGTTGTGCTGGTACCTCTGCAGGATGGGTGAGTCCGAGATGTAGCCCTTGGGTTCGTGACCCGCCCGGCCCACGCACACGAGGCCAAACTTCTCCAAGATCTCCTGGATGTGCGCCTCCTTCCAGAGGTCGGGGGTCTGGAAGGTCTTCAGGACATCTGCCCCGCAGAGGAGCTTCAGCTCGGGCACAGCTGGAAAAGCAAGGGCGTGCCAAACAAGTTACCACCAGTGAAGACGGTGTATTCCATTCGAGTATTTCTCAGATGCTTTTCTTAGAACGTACTGGGGACTCAATGTCTCCATGTTCATGATATAAAAAGATAAAGCATGTAAATGAGCCCGAAGCTACTTTAATATTTCAACCAATACATTTTTTGAATCTAGACAAAGCGCCAAGTAACACAAAAGTTATTTTTTCTGTATTAAACACCAATCGCCTGTGCGTGGGCGCTGGACCCCACAGCCCAGCAGCCCAAAGGTGGCGAAGTCTGGCCTACCTCTACGGAAGGTCAGCTTCTGAAAGTCCTCAGACTGAAGAGCTCTAGGCCTCCATTGAGTCACTGTCCTTCTTGAAATCAACTTCAAAAACTGATTTCCCTAGCACCTAGTACTGTTTACGTAAAATCTCATCACAAAGATAAATCATAAAGGGTCCTTATATAACCAAAGGTCCCTAAGACTCTAGCTGGTGACCTTTTCATACGTTTTCAATAAAACAAAGACAGCTCTAGAAAAACTGATCAATGTGGATAATCCTTTGGCATTCTCTCTAACATGATGATTATGATGATAAAAAAATCCTAACATTTATTGGGGGCTTAGGATCAGCACTGTAGCTAAATGCTGAGTGTCTAAAATCTCATCTGATCCTCACAACAACTTCATGAGGTAGTTGTTACTACTGTGCCTTTTTTGTGTAGGGGGAAACTGAGGCACAGAGAGGCGAGTGACATTCCTGAGGTCACATTCTAGACAGGAGTCCGGATTCACATCGGCCCACCAGCCTCCAGGAGGAGGGGCACCTGCAACGGCTAGGCTCTGGCGCCGCCTACTGGCAAGAGCATGCATCATCACGGAGAAGCCCTTTCTTCATGTTTCCTGGCATTGTTCATGTTCATATTCCTTTCAAATGAGCTAACCTGCAATGGGAAAGCCAAGTCCATGCTAGGAGCCACCAAAGAGATTGCTGGTCCTTCTGAAAGCTGATTCTAGCTTTGGTAAATGGCAAAGGCTGGGCTCCTAGAGTGCTGGCATCTCTCAGCTACCAAGAAACCTCTGGAGTAGCTTAGGGCTACCACCTGCTGGGCTAAAAGCTGATCTAAATGGTCAATTTAGGCTCCTCTGTTGTGGAAACTTCAAAGGAATCTGGATGGGGACTAGAGATGACTTTACAAAGGAGAGCTAGACAGCTGTGAGATTGAGATATCTGAGAAATCATGGAAAGGTCTCAGTTCTGGCATTAACAGGGCACATACTACAATGGGAGCCAAGATCCTTTCTTCTCTGGGCCTCAGTTTCCCTATCCATGAAATGGTAGTCATTGGATTTCTTTACTCGTTTAAAAGCAGCCGATGTAATTATGCAAATACATTTTTTCAAATATTCTAGCAGCATAATGCTGGTATAATAAAATCTTATCCCAACACTTATCAGTGCAGGTATTTATGAATTCTCAGGGTTAAGAACTAAGGACTTTAGACTCAAATCCTGGCTCTGCCATTCACCAGTTGTGACCTCAACTTAAAAATGAAGCTATTAGCCGTACTTACCCCATGGGATGATTTTGGAGTTGAATGCATTTATAAAGGGGAAGTACTTAGTGTTTGGAACAGAGTGTGCTATCTGTTAGCCACCCACATCCTTATCCACTAGTTCATTCACTGAAACATCCTTTCAGCAGTTACGGAGTATCTCCTAAGTGCCTGTCTTTTAAAATCAATAAAACCACACTTAAAAATTATTCAGTAACTCACACTTCACTAATTTGGGCAGATCCTATTGCTCACAACATATAAGTAGATTGACTTGTTCTGCATATGTGAGGTTTTTACACTATTTTCTTATTCATTCAACGGCTCTAATAAAGCAAGAGGCAAGGGAGTAACCTTCCAGGCAATTGGGTGGCTTTATATAGTCTTCTGATGGGGAAGCTTAAGTGATGTGCATGTAATTCTAGGGTCACCTAGGGTACCCCCTGCTCCCACAGGTCAGAGAATAGAGGAGAAACTCCCTTTTATTCTCCCAGTGGATGTTTTTGGGGGATGATTTCCACATATCGGCTTTGATATTATATACTGGTTTGTTCATTAACAATGACAGTAAGGAATACAGTCCACTCTGAGGCCTTGCTTAGAGAGGTCAAGTGCCAGCCCACCCCCACCTCAGCCCCCCCAAGTCAAAGGCAGGTCTGTGGGGCTGGTGTGATGGATCACGACTTGCAGCAGCACATGCCTGAGCCCCCGACCCTGGGCAGTCCTGGCATGAGGCCTCACAGAGGTCTTCAGGCCTTCTTCCTTCCAAGTGTACGCACACCACTGCTCAAAATCTTCAGACCCAGTGACTGTTTAGTCCAAGGAGAGCATGTCTGAGGTGTCAAATACAGGCTCCCAATTTTGTCTGTCCACAAGTGACAGTGACAGCAATGGGGTGTCTAAAAGCATTCTGAGGGCAGTGTGCTCTGGATCTGACTAGCGAGAGGTTTGGAGAAGCTGGTGAAACAGAGATTTCCACAGAGCATGAGGGAAGTGCCACCCAGGACTTTTTTCTTTGAACATGCAGTAGCCTTAACTCTTTGACATCGAAGAGCAAAGAAGGCAGTCAGTGTTGGATTCAAATTTCAGGTCAGGTAGGCCCCTGGGCTAGTTCTAGCTGATGGGCCTGTTTCCTGGGCTGTAAAATGGGGATAAAAACCCCTGCGTAAATTATGGGAATCGAGTGATGGAGAAAACACAGGGGAATTTCCTGTTTAGCGCAGTGTGTGACCATGGCCGTGTGGGGTGGCGTCTGTCATGACACCCCACAAAAACAAGGGACTTCTGTGTCTAAACAGGAGCATAGCAGAGCTGGGGCCAGGTACTGGCATCTGAAGGACAGCACCCAAATTAATCGTCCAAGGCTGACTTGGAACAGTGAGTGTGACATGGAAACAGATGCGGGATCTGCTGGGGTCTTGTGGAGAGGGAATCCTCAGAAGGCTGTTGAGCTGTGCTCACCCCTGGGAACCACCTTCACAAAAGACAAAAAGTCAGCTGTTAAAGGACGCTGGCATCATCCATCCCCAGTGTCACAACCAGCGGCCTGGAACCCAGCAATCCACATGGGTGTGGGCGAGTCCAAGGGCTGCAAATCACAGGAGTGATGGGCAAGCGGGTCTCTGGCAGCTGGAAAACGCTGAGCTCAGCCTGTAATTTGCAATCCCTGAGCAGAGCAGCGCACATGATAAAATACACAGCACACAAAATGGCCCTTCAGAAATACGCTGCTAGTAACACACAAGCCACCTCTTCAGAAGTCAAACTTACGCTGGAAAAACCCCACTGCCTTTTTTTTTAAATTGCTCTAGATGTTTTCCTCTGGTTACAAACATGAAATCTGTGTCCGTTATGGAACATATGGAAAATGTTTTTAAGTATTTAACTAGAAAATAACAGCAACAGACACAACTCTGCTTTCTACAAATAAACTGTCAATATTTTGGTGTAATTCTTCCGTCTTTTGATCTAGACATAAATATGGATGTGAAAGTTTATTTATATATTTTTATGTGCTTGAGATTATAAGCGCAGCATTGTATTCTGATTTTCCCCATTTTCTTTATGTGTTTCTCCATATCATGAAAACCTTTTGTGTAGATCCTTCATCTTCTGTGTAGAGTTTACTTACACGTTTCCTTATATTTAAACATCGAGGTTGCTTTTATTTTCTGCCACCATAAAAACTGTTATGATAAATATTGGCATAAATTTCTGCACAAATCTTTGTCTCAATTTCTAATTATTTCCTCAGATAGATTCCTTTTAGCTCCTAGAAGGAGAATTTATCAGGCAAAGGGCATGAACATTTTTAAAGCCTTTAATATATTTTAGTATGCTGAAAAGCCCTCTTTACAATCAACATAATCTGCCCTTCTTAACAGTTACCTTAGAAGAGAGAAAGATGAGTAGGTTTTAGGGTGTAAACAGAGAGAGGGGGGGATAAGGGACAAACCTCCAACATAATAGGGCCAGGCTAGTAGTCTCTAAAAGTGTATCTGAAAAGACTATGGGGTGAGCTTTGTTGGTGGGAGCCCATCTTAATGACTGCAGCTGGGACTGGTTTCACAGGAAACGGAGGCTCCAAATGGACCTCCTGAGACAGGTGGGCTTTCAACAGGAAAGCCAAGAAGTGAAGCCGGAGGAGGGAACAGGCGGGGCCGACCGGAGACAGAACCTGGAAACGTCTGCAGAAAGGCGAAGCATGAAACGAGAAGCGGCCCTCCGCTGGGCATCCCTCCCGCACTAGGGTGTGGGCTCCCTGGCTCTCCCTGGCAGCTCCAGCATCTCCAGTGGCATGGAGTGCTCTTTCCAGCCTTTGTGCCTTACTCAATTGCCTCTTGGTTGCCCATTGGACCAGAAATGCCTTCAGATCAACTAGTAAGCCTACATCTCCTGGTCAGAGTCACCTCCTCCATGCAGCCTCCCTAATCGGTGTCTGGCCTTACCACCAGACACGGCCTGTCTCTGGCTCAGGGCAGGGACTGCGGCAGATTGATTCTGTTCTCAGCATGAGCCCAGAGCCCGGCCTAGGCGATGCTCCAGGAGCGTGTGTGGAACCCTGTTAGGAGAGACTGCTCAGCTAGGGAGGACTCAGAAAGAAGGCAGAAGGCTGAGGCTGAGATGAATACCAGGCACTGTGCTCATAATGGGGAAAAGGGGGCAGGAGACAGTTGGAGAGGAACGGTGCAGGCAGGGGAGAGACAGAGACCGAGGATCACAATAGAACCGTAGAAGCTGATTACGTAGGGGACTCTGTAACTCCTTCTTTCTGAGCCTCCTACTCATAGTATACAGTTTCCATAACTGGCTCTAAAGCATCCTCAAAATGCCTACTAAACATCCAAATTCCCAGGCCGCATTCCCAGTCTGCAGGTCTGCGGTGTATACCAAGCCTTGCAGGTGGTTCTGCAGTGAATGGACCTTGGAGCAGCATTAGAGGACGACTGCGTGACATCTTCAGGACCTGGTGGCATTTCCAAATCATTTTAGAACAGGGCTTCCCAATATGTGTTCTGGGGAGCACCAGTTCTGAGAAATACTGATAGGTGTTAAAAGGGGCCCTCTGATTAAAAAGTGGAAAGAATGTGATTTCCCCTTCTTACAGAGTCACAAGTCCATGAACATAGTCAAGGCTCTGAACAGACCACAAAAAGAAATCATTTTAGGTCTGTGTGACTGCAGCATTCCAGAGCCCAGCTGATCTGAGCAGCCCATCTGAGCTGGCTCGGTCCCAGAGCCCAGCATTCCAGTTCCCAGCCAAAGCCAGGAGACACACTGTGGGACACCTGCAGACAGGCCTGCTGGAATGTCAGCACAGTGGGGCAGGGCTTCCGGCCCAGGCCCCGTCACTTCCTGCCTTCCCATCACCAGTGCTCCGGTCTGTCTGCATGAGGGGCTGTGCATGAGCGCCCCAGTACCCGGAGTCCTACTAGAGAAGGTAGGTATTTTGAAATCGCAGTGGACAAAGTTCCATCAAACCCCAGGCACTGACAACAGGGTAGAACCTAGAGTCACAAATTAGAAGGGCGATCCAAATTGACTTTAAATTCCCTGAAAAGAGGTTTCCTCTTCAGACGAAACAATTTTATAACTGCTATAAGCATTAGTCTCTGTTGAAGGGTTGTAATGGCACACTTTATTTTTAAAAAGGCTAAGACTATTAGAAGAACCCCTGCAGCCTTCCCAGCGTGTCCCTCTAGAGCCCTGACTATAATCTCTATCACAAGCACAAGTCACAAGGGGAGGTAAACCCCTTTGGGCAGGAAATCCCCAAGAGCATCAAGATTTACATTGTGGTGGCGGATTGTTTCATTTGACTTTTCATCCTGGCAAGTGCCACCCAACCAGGGGACCTCATAATCCTTATCTGTGCCCAGAGGGCAGTAACTCCCATCACTTCTCATGTGACTCCCACACATCTCCCCTCCCACAACTGGGTCAGCACCCACCTGCAGAGCCTGGAGAGTGAGTCTTGCTGTGGTCTGGGCCTTCAGTCTGGGGCAGAGATCCGCGCAGCTGGCTGTGGTGGTGCCTGCGTTGCAAACATATGGTTCAGGGTGTGTCCCCACATCCTACCATCCCCTAAAGCCCTGGAGAGAGTGGGGAAATGAGCATATTCCTACTCATTTCACATTTTCTTTCACTATTTCACTTAAAAAAAAAATGTTGAGAAGGGAATTAGGACACGGGCTCTTAGAATCAGACAGACCCGAGTTGAAAGAACAAACGTTCATTTGTAAAGGTGGGATAATAACATCTACTTTTGAGAGCTTGCGAAGGTAAATGAGTTACGGCGTAGCCAGGGAGCACCAGCACCGTGCCTGGCTCCCAGCTGGCTCCCAGCAAAGAGGCCCACCCTTATCACAAGCTAGGATTTCAGGAGAGAGGGTGATGGCTGAGTCTGGCTTGGTCTCTGACTGCCGGATGGAGTCCCAGCTCCCCTCCCCGCCAGCTGTGTGCCCCGGTCTGTGTGACTGGTTCAGCACCTGCAAAGTGAGGAATGATGACGGCGCTTGACTCCTATGGGAGGTTGTGAAGATTAAAGGAAGGGGCATGAGCAGTGTGCAGCCTGAGCAAATCTCATTACTTGTTAGCATTTCAAATATGATTAGACTTACACCAATTTGACACGTCTGGCTTTTTTAGCAATCTATCTTCTGCAAATCAAGAGATACCTATGCCTCCTTTAAAAAAATCAAACATAGGCAGTTATTATGTCTTATATCAACTTGATCTTCCATCTTCCACCTCCTGTACTTACGAGAGCCGTACTTGGGAGGGAGCAGTGCCTGGTGGAAAAGCACAGGCTGTGAGGCTAGAGTGGGAGGATTCAAGTTCAGTTTCTCCTGCCTGTATGACCCTTGTCAGGCCACTAACACTCTCAGTGCCTCACTCACCTTCTGTGTCAACTGGTCACAAAAGCTAATGCAAGCCTTGTCTACACTGAGTATTATATGCAAGACCAAGTACTGTATGCAAGACCTTAGAGCTAAGACCATGATGAGAAAGTGCCTCAACCAGCCCTATGCTGGGGATGTGGCTGGATGCAGATTTGTACTGGGAAAAGGTGTGGTGTAGAGGTTAAGTTCTAGAAGTAGACTGCCTGGACTGGAATTCTGGTTCCAACTAGTCACTGTGGAATTCTGGTAAGCCATCTGCCTCTAGTTTCCTCATCTGTAGAATGGGGATAATGACAGTACCCACCCCAGGGAGTTGTTGTGAGGATGAATTGAAGAGATTAGACTGGTCCATACACAGAAGGTGCCCATAAAATGTGAACAGGCCTTAATTTATTCATCCTTAAATTAGTAGCTAGGAAATTGCTTACCTAAAGTTGGCTGAATTCAGGAAACATGGAAGGAGTAGATTAATAAATATTTTTAATTCTAGTCTAAATTTCTTCCTAATGCTTTCAGAGATTCATCTGAGTGTTCTTAGGGCCTAACTGAACTCCAGGTTTTCATTATTGTTTTACTGAGTTTTGGTTAGCTTCACCTTGGAGAATTCACTCTGGTTGGCCTGGAAACTTGTATCAGACTAAAGTAGACTCGGTTTTGAGTTTAACCTTCACTTTCTAACTGTAGGACTTTTAATATGTTATTGACCCTTTTGGAGCCTCCATTTCCCCACCCCTAGGAGTTGCTGAACTGACTAGCCCTTCCAGATGTGAAAGAGACATGGTAAGTGATCAATAAAAGGTGGTGATGATCATTTGAGTTTATTTACCTGCAAGCTCCCAGTTCAGGTTGACCCTGCTTTGTTTATTAGCTGGATCTCTGTGCAAGAGATTACGTTCAGTGTCTCATTCTCATAGAATTCCACTCTGCCTTTGCGGGGCAGTGGCCATTCCTTCTTCCAGTTGCCTGCCTGTGTGGTACCCTGGTGTGCCCAGCCCTGGGTGTGATGAGTGCCCTGTGGGAACACATTCTCAATGTCCTCAGCAGGATCAGAGGGTCTTTGTGGCAGGAGCAAAGCGGGCCATATTACATTCCTGTTTGCAGATCCCTGCTTCTGAAGATGGCCGTAAGCACGGTGTCCATGTGGAGCAACTGGGGCTCCAACACTTGCTTATTTGTTGTGCGACTGTGATTAACTCAGCCTTTATGAGCCTCAGTTTCTTCATCTGTAAAATGAGGACAACGTAAGATCATATTTACAAAGGAGTACAAGAGATGATGAGGATGATGATGACAATGACAACGGACCACTTCACATGGCGTTGTGACCGAGGCCTTTGCCCAAAATATAGGGAAAAAGTGGGTGAAATAAATTATCAAATACACCAAAAGCATGAAATCTGACCCATGTATTTTTAAAAATTAGTATCAAAACAAGCAATCTAATAAGGACAAGAATCTGCAATAAACCCCACCGTGAATTTATAGTGACTCTGTCACTGTTACTGTGACACAAATTCACCGCAGATTCTATCAAGAAGTAACTAAATGGAGCAAAGGCGGGAAGAGGCTGGATTTCCACCATTCTTCTAGAAATACCCAGTGTTACAATTTAAAACAGACCTTCAATAACAAAAAATTCTGGAAGCATTAGAAAATTAGGAAGCATTAGAAATCAAACACAATTTCTAATGCAATGAATGCACTTTGAAGATGAAGGTCACTTCAAATATTGGAAAAAATCATAATCCGTCATCTCATAAAAGTGTATTAACTCTATCAGTGGGTTCTTAACCTTGGCAGCACAAAATAAATCATTTGGGGGCCTTTTCAAAAGTATGCACAACTAAACCCTACCCCAGACAAATCAGAATCTCTGTGGGGAGAGGGTGTGTGTGTAAACGTTTTCCAAAAGCTTCCAGGCGATTCCTACAGCAGAGTTGAGGCTACTGGTTTGGATGGATCTTGGTACTAATCAGATGTCTGATTCACATTCTTGGTAACTGAGGCTGTGTCTGCAGTCCTCATCACACATTAGAATTACTAGGGAGCTCTTAAAAATCTTGATGCCCCACCTCAGACTCAGTGTCTGGGTAAGACTCAGACATGGGCAAGCCTGAATCCTAAGGTGACTCAATGTACAGTCAGGGTTGAAAATCAGTGGACAGGGCCTCCCCGGTGGCTCAGTGGTTGAGCGCTGCGCTGTGGAGCTGTCAGCAGCGGCGACGAGAGTTCGATGCCCAGCCGGGGAGAATCCCACATGGTGGGGCAGACCTCTCCTGCCTCGCCCGCTGCTCCCCTCAGCAGTGTACTTCTGATCTGCCTGTTCTGCTCCCCGCTCTGTCTCTGGTGAACCCTCTCGCCACCCCACGCCTCTGGCCTGTGCCCCAGCTTGTATGTAAAAAAAAAAAAAAGAAAATCAGTGGACAAAAGGATTAAAGGATACAGTAAAAAAGGAATGTGTTCAGGTCACACTTGCATTTTGCAGCAGCGGGTTTGGAAATATTACATAGTACTGTGGTCAATTCCTATTTATCCATGAATGGCTTATATGTTTTGAGAATAAATTATGGGCAAGTATTATGGATGCAGGGAAGCGAGCTGACATTATTAAGCACCTTCCATAAACCAGGTGTTTTACCTATATCATCTCATTTAATTCACACAGTATCCCAGTGAAGCTGGTGTCATCCTCATTTTATTAGGTGAGGAATTGAGGCTCAGAGAGGCTAAATCACTTACATCAAGTCACTTAGCTAGTAAATTTGCTCCCAGATCTGGGCTCGCCGCCATGCTACCTCTCACAAGGTGGAAGGGGGAAGCATCTGTGTTTCTGGTTACATATTACAGCTAAATGACTTGTTGGACTATCTATTGTTTTGTCTCTGTTCTTCCCTGTTAGCCTAGATAAATGAGAGCTGACACTATTGCTTATTCTGAAAGGATGATGTAAGTGTAAATTTATACCTTATGTTTAAAAAAGAGAGTGTGCCCATGTACCCTAACAATTAGTTTACATTTTCTCTGCTTTTAATTTTGTCACAGGTTCTGAGGAGCACTGTCACTGCTGAATGCTTCTAGATGGTTCTTTCCCAGCAAAAGGTAAGTCGTAAGAACTAGGATATGGAAACTAAATGTTTACCTTTAATAAAAGGGTAAACATTTGTCTCCCAAGTGACTTTGAAGATAAGTAAAAAATGAAAACCAAACAAATTATGCACAGGCCTGCCAAGTATTCGACCTTGTCCCTAGTGCCTCCAAATAAATAAAAGACAGGGCCCACAATCTGCAATTCCTTCCAGCAGAACTGGCTGTCACTCCAACAGCCAGGAAGGTGGCACTTCCTGCTTCTCTAGCAAATTCTGCTAATGTTTCCCAGACACAAGTTAATGGTTGTTGTCCTAATATGTGGCACTTGCAGGGGCTTTTACACAGCAAATTACTTCTGCTGAATGCTAACAGCAATTCCAAAAGAAAAAAAAGCTGAAGCTACTGTTTCTAGGATTTGAAGGTTTTCCCCTCTATTTTAAATGAAAGTCTAGATTTATAGACTCCAAGACTTGTACAATTTGAAAAGACGTAGATACAAACTGGGTTTTCAACCCAGTTAATGATGACAACAGTAAAAGGTTCTGTTTACTGAATATTCTTATGTGGTTCTCAGACACGAAAGTTGTTTTCATTTTTTAAAGTCCTCATTAGGTTTTAGAGTCCACATTTTGCCAGTGAGAAATGTGTCTCAGAGATGTCAAGTCACACGCCCCAAAATCTCAGAGCTACGAAGTGCAGGCACTAGAGCCCGGCGCTACAGCCTTCTTCAAGAAGCGTTCGAGTTTCTGCTAAGTACACCCTGAAGGATGGTGGTTACTAAGTTTTCACTCAGGAGTTCTCAGAGGAGGAGTTTGGTAGTCTCTCTCCCTCCCTCTTAGGAGCAACACTGCTCCAATTTGGGCTGAGAAGGCCTGGCCAAGGCCTGCAAAAGCCCACTCTACACTATTTCCCCCATTTTCCCCTGAGCTCTGCAGACTCCTCCCAGGCCCGTTTGCTAACAAGAGCACGCCCGCCATTACCTCAGCACCTTCACCGTCTCCGTCCACTGCGCCTGCTCACTCTCCCATGGGTCTACCCGGATCCAGTCCGATGTCTGCAGAGCCAGCTGGGCCATGGCGACCCGGTGCCCGGCAGCTGCGAGGTCTTTCTTCCCGTACTTGTCATTGACAGGCGAGATGATACCCCCGATCACCTGGTACATTCCTAGGCAAGGGAAAGCGATGGCAGTGTGCGTATAAAGGGGTACCACCTGGCAGCCTGGATCCAGGCAGTTGCTAAAAATCACTGTGTTGTCCTGAGTAGGAGATGATTCTGGCATTCTGTGCAGCCTTGGCCAGCTTCCTCAGGCAAGGGTAAGGGTAGAACCATGTGTTTCTCCTCTGAGTCTTCTACAGCCCAGACTAGCACTTCCGCTGGGAGGAGGCTGGAAGGGTGGAGCCAGGCAAGGCATCCTGACAGCACTGTGGGCAGCAGGGTTGGAATATGCTTGCGGAACATCATGACTTCCCTGAGTGGGACATGACCAGGATACTATCATCTAACAATGTGTGGAACAATAGTTACATAGTGTTTCTCAGTCCAATTAGGGGATTTTGAAGATCAAACATGAAGGGATGGGGTGTGGTGTGAACTAGGTGGGTATGGAGTGAACTAGGTGGGTGGGTGACGGGAAGCAGACAGACCGCACAAGCCCAGCATGGATGTCGGAGGAAGGTGCTGTCAAGGGAACAGGAAGGGCTTGGAAAAGATGTGGACTGTGCTGGTGAGAAAGGCTGTGTGACTCAGGGGCTGGACAAAGGGGCCCTTAGGCTTAGAGCTACAGAGACATTGAAGAAGTGACAGATAACCATCGTGAAAAGAGCATGAATGGAACTCAAGGGGCCTCAGGTAAGAGCTCCAGCTCAAATGCTGTAAGCAAATTACCAAGTTATTTGAAAAAATAAAACACTTAGCCATTTGAACCTCAATTTTCCTTCCTGCAAAATGGCACAGTACAAGCTTGACAGGACCCTCCACCAGCAGTCCATGGGTTCATTTGCTCTACACTCTGCCACGTGGTGTACTGTCAGGATTTCCCCAGTCTGACAGAAGTATGGCTGTATCTTATTGTGGTTCTCATGCTCCTGCTTACTAATGAGGCTCAGCATTTTTGTTCATGTACATTCAACATAGTGTCTGGCAAGTGCCTATTCATATATTTTGCCCAGTTTGGGGGTTGTCTGCCTTTTTAATCATTGATTTGTAGAGTTCTTCATATATTCCAAATACTAGCCCTTTGTTGGTTGGTGATAGGTATCTATGGCTTATGTAACAGCACTTTTTATGAAATCTTTTAAAAACAAAAGTTCTCCATTTTTATGTAGTTGGGTTAGTGTTTTCCTTTATGGTCAGTGCATTTGTATTATGAAGACTTTCTATATTAGCTCATTAAATCTCTGCAGTTTTATTTTTCATACTTGGGTCTTTGTGCATGATGTGAGTTCTATGAGTTTCCATTTGGGTAGTCAATTATCCAGGAACAATTATCAAAAAGAGACCTCCACTCCACTGCCATGCATCACCACATGTCAAACATCAAGTATCCATCTATGCACAGGTCTGTTCTTGTACTTGCCACCCTGCATTGTGGCTCTATTTGTCTGTCCTGCCCAATGTCACACTGCTTTGCTTAAAGTAGCTTTGTATAAGCATCTTAATATATAATTAAGCAAATGTTCCTATCTTGTTCTTCTCCAGAGGTCATTCATGACTTATTGCATTTTCCATATCAATTTCATAAAGACTTTGTCAAGTTCCACAAAAAAGAAAACACCACTTCCCACCCTCCCACCCCTATTATTTGATAGGAATCAAATTGGGTCTGTAATTCAATTTACAGAGCACTAACATCTGATATCTTTACAATATTAAATGTAAGTGAACTTAATATTTCAGTTTAAAATTACTAATTGTCAAACTTGACAAAAACCCTCCCTCTCTGGGCCACCCCCCAATCTATGAGGATGGTATAACTTTCCATTTATCTAGGTCTTCTCTGTTTTCACAGTTTTTCTTGTAGAGAACCTACACATGTTTTCCTATTTAATTTTTTTGATTGCACTGGAAATGAGATTTTCAAGCTTCTTGTTTTCTGTTGCTGAAGTAGAACTAGAATATTGATTTAAATGTGGAGTGTATTATGTAACAACCTTGCTAAACTCTCTTAGCAAGGCTAATAGTTAATCTACAGATTACCATCTGAAAATGCTGACAACTTGTTTCTTCATTTTCAATCCTTATATCTTTATATTTTGTGTTGCATCGTTGGAGACCTCTGCTATAGTTCTGAATAGAGGTGGTGTTAGCTGGTGTCCTTGTCTTACTCTCATTTTCAAAAGAAGAGTTTTCAAGTTTCATTATTGCACAGAATGTTTGTTGCAAGTGTTCTTAGATAGCCTTTTCCAGCTGTAGCAGAAACAATGCCACACATTCATTAAGACCTATTTTTATGTTTCTCCTTTCTGGGTATACTGAAAGGCAATATTTCTGTTCTTGAAATTAGGTTGGGTTTATGTGATCTAGTTATAATAAACAGTGAAGTGATGTCTGTCCCAACTAGACTTGATCATAAAAACTTGCATGACTCTTCAGCTCTCTTGTAGTGAATGTGTAAGCTACATAGTGAACATAGCAAAGCCATGAATTGGGCCAACTAGGACTCCTGAGATGCAATATGAAAGGGAACTTCCCTCTAGATCTTCCGAACCTGCAAGAGATTTATCTGATGAGAGATAAACCTCATTTAATGTGTTAAGCTTCTGAAATTGGGGGATTTGTTTATTGCAGCCTAGCCTGGTCTAACATGTTAACTAAAGAGAAATTCCCTGTTATTCCTACTTTAAGATCTTCTGTCATCACTGAATTTTATCGGATGTTTCTCTCTGAGTATTAAAGTGACTGCATGATTTTTCTCATTTAGCCAGTTAATATAGTGAACTGCATT
This sequence comes from Scalopus aquaticus, assembly GCA_004024925.1. Lineage (NCBI taxonomy): Eukaryota > Metazoa > Chordata > Mammalia > Eulipotyphla > Talpidae > Scalopus > Scalopus aquaticus. Next base: position 120,797 of record PVIJ01003101.1, read on the forward strand.
GACATCTCTATCTTTAAAATTGCATTCCGGAGATAAACTCCATTTAGTAAAGAGATATTATCTTTTTAATGCATTGATGGATTCACTTTGTTTATTTTTTAGATAGTAAGAGGCATGTAATTTGCTCTTAGCATTGTGATCAGGTTTAGTATCAAGGTTATATTAGCCTTATAAAAACTGGGAATTCTGTCTTTTTCTTTTTTCCTTTTTCTTTTTGCATAGAAGAACTAGGGTGCAGGCAAGAGATGTTGGGGGGTGGGGTCAGAGGATTCACCAGAGACAGAGTGGGGAGCAGAACAGGTGGATGGACTGAAATACACCACTGAGGGGAGTGGCCAATGAGACAGGAGAGGTCTGCAGCACCATATGTGGGTCAGCTCCCTGGCCAGGAATCAAACTCAGGCTGCACTCAGGCTATAGCAGTGATAGTGCTAAGACTTAACCCCTAGACTACTAGGGAGGCCCTAGTTCCCTCTTTTTTCTATGTACCAAAAGAGTTTGTGTAGGATTGAACCTTTTTTTTAAAATTTATTTCCTTAGTGTTTGGAAGCACCCACCAGTGAGGTATTATAAGCTGAAGTTTAATTTGTGTGAAACTTTTTGAGTACTTTTTTGCTTTCATAGTTACAAAATGATTTATATTTTTATTTCTTCATTATAATTTTGGCAACTTACATTTTTCTAGGATATTGTACGTTACATCTATATTTTGAAATTTATGGGCATAAGGTTGTTCACAATATATTCTTATCTGTTTTGTGTCAACCCCATCTGTAGTGATTACCTTTTTATTCTGGACATTGGTTGTGAATCCTTTCTTTTTTCTTGCTCAATCTTGCTAGAGATTTGCCACTTTATTATTCTTTTCAAAGAACCAACTTCTGGTTTTATTGATCTTCCCTACTAAGTGTTTTTCATTTCAACAATTTCTGTTCTTAATTTATTCCATCCTCTCAATTTTTGATGTCATTTTACTACTCGTTCTCTCTCTCTCTCTTTTTTACTATTTATTCTCTAATTGCTATTTGCTTACTATTTGTTCTTGTGGTGAGTGCTAAGCTAAATAATTTGCAGTTTTCTTACGTTCTAACATACACAGTTTGTTTTATTTTCCAATATAACTAATTTGCAATTTGTCTTATTTTCTAATATACATGGCTCTGCTTATAAAAATGCCCAAATCATGTCCTTACTTGTATCCCACAAGTTTTGATATGCAGTGTTTTCATGATCAGTCAAAGCATTTTCTAATTTCCATTATTATGTCTTTTCAAATCCATGATTTGGAAATATTTTCTTTAATTATAAAACATGTTTAAATTTTTGGTTTTCTTTTTATTATTGACTTCTAGCTTAGCTACACTATAGTCTGAGAACATATTCAATATTGATTTTAATCACTTGTAATGTGTCGAAATTGGCTCAATGTCCTAGATGTGGTCAGTTTTGGTAAATGTTCAATGCTTGCTTAAAGAGAACGTGTATTTTATGGTTGGATGCAGTGTTCTATCCATGCAGCTTAAATCTATATCATTAGTGATGCTTTTGTTTGTTGTTTTAGTTACTGAGAGAAGGATGTTGAAATCTCCCTCTTTAACTGTATATTTTTGTTTTTCTTTTTAGTACTTTTAAATCTTTCTGTGAAATAGCTTCTTTATCTTTAGGTATATATATATATTTTTTTAAAGATTTATTTTTTATTTATACATACAAGCTGGGGTACAGGCCAGAGGCGTGGGGCGGCAAGAGGGTTCACCAGAGACAGAGTGGGGAGCGGAACAGGCAGATCAGAAATACACTGCTGAGGGGAGCAGTGGTCGAGGCAGGAGAGGTTTGCCGCACCATGTGGGATTCTCCCCGGCTGGGCGTCGAACTCGCATCGCAGCTGCCGACAGCTCCACAGCGCAGCGCCCAAACGCTGCGCCACCGGGGAGGCCCTAGGTATATTTTTTGACTTTCAGTGTAAATGTTTAACTTCCTAAGTCCCAATAGTTTATTTGATTAGTATATTTTTTTACCTTCTTTCATTCAACCTTTCAATACTTTTGTTTTAGGAAGTTTTCTGTAAGAAAGTTAAATTAAATTTTTTGTTAAGTTTTGACAATTAGACTTTCATCTAAGTGTACTTATATTTAATGTGTATGCTGATACATTTAAGTTAAAGCTACCATCTTATTTTGAGTTTTCTTTTTATCACACAAGTTTTATATGTCTTTTTTACCTTCTTAATCTGCCTCTCTTTGGAATTTCACTTTTTTCTTTCTCATATTGGAAGTTACATATACAGTCTTATATCAAAAGTAAATCAAGACCTTTACCCTCTGTTAACAACACAAGGAACTTTGAGTTCTGTAACTCCACCTACTACCTTCCCAACTTACAGGTTATTGTTAATAGATATCTTAAGTCTATTTCTCCATAATCCTATTAGAATAAAACCCCTTTACTAGATCTAGAAAATTCTTAGTTATGAACTTTTTAGAAACTGCCTCTACTCCTTTTCCTCTTCCTTTTTCCTAGCTCTTTGATTATAAATATATAGCCTCCAACTCTCTTACTCTTACAAAAAAAAAAACCACTTTCTTTCTCTGCTCCATTGTGGATAATTTCATTTGATCTACATTCCACTTCATCAGAATTCCAAAGTCTAGACTTTGAGTTCTCTAATCTGATCCCAAATCATTCATTAATTTTTGAGTCTTCTAATCTATGACACAAATATTGCTCCATTTGTCTACACCTTTGATTTATTTCATTAGCATCATGGAGTTTTAAGGACACAAATTCTCTCTCTATTTTATTGATGTATACCTAAGTATTTCTTTTCCTTTAGACTAATTATAAATGATATTGTGGCTTTTAGTTTTGGTTTCACATATTTACGACTAGTTAACACTTGAATAACAAAGACTTGAACCCCATGGGTCCAGTTAAATGCAAATTTTCTTGTACACAGACAACATAAATTTACAGTATCAATAAATATAGTGTAGTACTATAAATGTATCTTCTTTTGATTTTCTTAAATGGAGATGACATTGCTTTACAACACTGTATATAACTCAACGGTACAGGATCACAGACCTGCAGAGGATGTCACATTACTACACCACACCTACCATCAAGGCACCCCAGACCTCTACTATAGTCCACTGGGCACCCTCCACATTTTGCTCTTTACCCTGCTCCTCCTCCTCTGGTAACCTCAATTTTACAGTCAGATTTCTAGGGTTTGTTATTGTTTTGGTTTTATCTGATCCTTTGTTTGGTTTCTTTATATTCTACATGTAAGTGAAACCATCTGGTATCTGTCTTTTTCTGACTTTTTTTTTTTTTGCTTAGCATTATTCCCCACAGTTCTAGACAAGTTTTTGCAAATGGCAAGAGTTCATTTTTTTTTTAATTGTTGAGCAGTATTTTATGTATATATCACATCTTCTTAATCCACTAATTGGTCCTTGAACATTTAAGTTGCTTCTATAACTTGACTATTATAAATAGTGCTGCCACAAACAAAGGAATGCATATAGCCCTTCAAATCAATACTTTTGTACTCTTTGGGTAGATACCCAGTAGTGGAATTGCTGGATCATATGGCATGGCTATTACTAATATTTTGAGAAGTCTCCATATCATTTTCCATAGAGGCTGGATGAATCTCATTCTCACCAACAGTGTATAAAGATTCCTTTTTCTTCATCTCCTCCTCAACACTTGATGTTTCTGGGTTTTAGAGATGGGCCATTCTAACACGTCTTGTATCAAAAGTAAATGAGATGGTATCTCATTGTGGTTTGATTCGTATTTCCCTGATGATCAGTGATAAGCATTGTTTTCGTCTATTTGTTGGCTATCTGTATGTCTTCTTTGGAAAAGTGACTATTTAAAAGTCTTCTGCCCATTTTTTTTTTATTGGGTTGTTTCCTTTCTGCTGAGTTGTATGAGTACTATGTAGATCTTGGATATTAGCCACTTGTCAGATTTATGGTGTGCAAATATTTTCTCCAATTCAGTGAGACATATTCTTTTTAGTGATAGTTTCTTTAGCTGTGCATAACCTTTTTAGTTTGATGTAGTCCCATTTGTTTTATTCTCTTTTATCTCTTGCTGTTGGAGATGAATCCTCAAAGGTATCCCTGAAGCCAACGTCATGCAGTATTTTGCCTTTGTTTTCTTCTATGCATTTTACGGTTTCAGGTTTTGCATCTAAGTCTCTAATCCATTTTGACTTAATTTTTGAGTATGGTGTGAGATAGTGATTAACTTTCTATCTTTTGCATGTGACTGTCTAGTTTTCCTAACAGTATTTGCTGAAGAGACTCGCCCTCCTTACAATTTTCTTAATAAAATTTCCTTTTCTTTACACAGTAAATCAATTGTTTGTTATTGGTAAGGCTTCCAGTAAATAACAGGATATCAGTAGCTAAGTTTTGCGGAGTCAGAAGTTATACATGAATTTTCAACTGTGTGTGTGGGGGTATTGGCACCCCTAACTCCTTCATTGTTCAAGGGACAACTGTAATGTATGGAAATGCGACTGCTTTTTGGTTGCTGTTCTTTGTCATGCAATTGAATTCATGTATTCTGTGATATGAAAAATAGACTCCTTGGGATTGTCTACATTGATAATCATGTGATATGCAAATAGGGAATGTTTTATTTTTTCCTTTCCAATATATATGTCTTATTTATCTTTGTAAGTGGTGTGTTACATGTTACCTTCTTCATACAGCTTTAGCTGCATCAATGTATTTTGTTATGTTTTATTTTCACTTTCTATTTATTTTTAAAATGTACATCAAGCCTTTTTCTTTGATCTATGTATTATTTATAAGTGTGTAATTTCCAAGTGGTTTAATATTTTCATTTTGTCTTCTTTATTGATATTAGTTTGAATCCACTGTGGTCAAAGACCATGTTCTATATAACTTCAATTCTTTTAAATTTGTTGGTTTGTTTTATGACTCAGACTATGGCCTATCTTAGTGACTGTTCCATGGATGTTTGGGAAAAAATGTGTATTCTGCTATTATTAGGAGGAGGGTTTTATACACATGAATTAGATCCTATTGGTTGGATGTATTGTTTGTTTCTATTCTTGCCAATTTGCTGTATAACAGTCCTGTCAGTTGCTGAAAGTGGAGTGCTGAAGTTCCCATTTGTACCTGAGAATTTATCTATTTCATTTTTTAGTTCTGTCAGTTTTTGCTGCATGCATTTTGAGATTTTTTTTAAAGGTTTATTTATTTATACATACAGGCTGGGGTGCAGGGCAGAGGGGTGGGGCGGTGAGAGGGTTCACCAGAGACAGAGTGTGGAGCACCAACAGGCAGATCAGAAATACACTGCTGAGGGAAGCAGGGGGCGAGGCAGGAGAGATCTGCTGCACCATGTGGGATTCTCCCCGGCTGGGCATCGAACTCGCATCGCGCGCTGCCTACAGCTCCACAGCACAGCGTTCAACCGCTGCGCCGCCAGGGAGGCCCCGATTTTTTTTTTTTTTTTTGTGATGTGCACACACTTAGGATTGCTTTGTCTTCTCAGTGGACCTTGGCTGAGCTTTTACTTTTGTTTATTTTAATTACCATTCCTAGAAATACTGATTGGGTCCTCATCAAATCTGTTAAGTCACCTTTTATAGCTTTTTCCCTTTTATATAAATGTAACTTTAAAAGTGTGTAGGTGACAATGTCAATTTCAAGATCAGTATAGGCTATTTTTGCTACCTGTTATTTCTGTGCTCTTGAGTAGTTAGTTGTGGGGGCTCCCTCAGGTCTAAGATAGATGTGTTCTCTTCCAGAGACATGTCTGGAAGAGGTTTCATGTTTTGGATTTATTAAAAATCATGGATGGTCTTAAGTCAAGTTCTTCATTTGAGCTTCTCTGACTAATCCAAGCAGAGGGTTACAAATCTCAGCAAGGGCAATTTCCTCCTAGCAATATTTTTTCCTTTCCTTTTTCTTCCTTTTTTTCTGCTTTGCCTTAAGTACTAAGCCTGCAAGTCTTCACTGAAGTCCTCTAGGATTGTGGGAAGAAAGAGGGTTAAGATTTAGTTCATCCTGGTCCAGAGAGTGTAGCTCTTTGGGAGTGGCTAGTTTAACGTAGGGGTTGAGAACCCTAAAGACTCCCCAGCTTTGGAGGATGCTAGTCTTTTAATTCCTTTCCACTGGCTTGTCTGGTTATAGATTTAATATTGAAGCAACATGGCAGGCGCCCCAGGGCATCAGTGCTCACCTTCTGGTTATAGATTTTTATCTCTCAGCTGGTCTGAGAAATCCCCAACTGTCTCTGCAGCTTTAAAAGTGAAGTTTGAAAAAAATATTCTTGTTATTTTAGTGGGAAAGTTGATCCAAAGAGTATGGCCTGCCTCTCTGGATGGTGGAAAAAAAATGTACTTCTCATCTCTGGTAAACCTAACTGCCCTGGGACCCTCTTTCGTGGAGAATGAGGCATCCACAGCTTCAGGGTGCTGGACAGAACCAGCTAAGTCCAAGAACCAGCTTCTGATTTCCATAATGGCCACTAAAACTTACTTTGGAGGAACACTTACGAAGTTAATGCTTAAAAAATCCAGAAATCCAGAGTTGAATACTAGGGGTAACAGCTAAAAAAGTCCAAAGTGATTGCTCTGGGAACCAGGAACCAGGAATATAAGTTTTAGTATAACTTAGTGCAGTTTAGCTTTCATTATATATATATTTATAATTATGCAAGTGGAGAGATTAATGTACTTTATAGAAATACTTCAACATATGGAAAAGTGTAAAGAACAAACAAATTAATAAAACATAGCTGAAAGGTTACTAACACATTTTGATTGATTTTTTTGGTCTTCTATATACTTTTTTCATATAATATAAATTCATCATTTAAATTATGTCGTGTTTTCCTTGTTCACTAGCACTTTTTAAAATACCATTTTTGATGGTTGCATACTAATGGAGATGAAAACAAAAATAAGAATTTTTTTATGCAAGATCGATATATTATGACCATCTTTGTAGATCTTGGTTGCAAGTTTGGATAATTTTTTTTTAAGCTAGAAAGGAACATTACTGGCTTGGGCATTTTGGGGACTTTTGCAACATGTTACTAAATTGCTTTTCAGAAGTTGTGAACAAGGGGAGAGAACCATCAGCAGGGTAAGAGAGAGCCCACCTCACTCCATGTTGGCCAGTCCTGGGGACTGCTCATTTAGAAACATCATTGTTAATTTGTAGGCTTTTCTTGTGGTTTAAAATCTGCATTTAAATTTGCTCTGTACCTTTTACTACTTATTCAACATTTGTATTTTTCCTTTTGTGAGCCACCTGCTGGTATTCATTGCTTTTTTGTCTGCTAGTATGTACGAAACTCTTTACAACAAGTGCATCAAATGTTTGCCTTTTGAGTCTGTTGGCAAACATATAGAGAGGATTCTTCTTCAGATTGCAGACCATCTCTCAATTCCTGCTAGGAATCAGGTCCAGGTCTTCAATCATAAGACTCCCTATGTCCATATGAAGTTAGGCCTCAAGTCTCCACATCAGGGCCCCATCTTCTGTCATTTCTTGGATGGTGATGGCTCCTCTGTTCTCCTCTCAACTCATCTCTAATTTTCACATCCTTCCCTCTTTCTTAGTTCTGGAAGAATTCCTTGGGTGATGTTCTAATTTATTTAGTTGCCAGAAATAGTCTTCCTGCTGCCTCATCTCCACTGAGCACTTATTTGGCAGAGATGCTTTTCATTCCACCAATCCTCATGGTGAGACACCCCTCCTTTAGGCAGGCTGCTCTTCAGTTATTACCACTTTCTCCTCTTGAGCCTCCAGGAGACCAGAGACTCAATACTTTTTATCTTCTTAAGTGGAGGGACATTTGGCCTGAGGCTGCAGACTAGGAAGACCTTCTTCAGGAGTGTGGCTCCTTCTCCTGTCACCAGTGACTTTTCTGTGACCAGTCAGCTGCCTCTAGAAAGTTCTGTCTGCTCTGCATGGGCTGCTGGGTGACCCTGTCAGAGCCTGTAGGTCCCTGTTTCATTATTTTGTTCACAGAAGAAGGATAAAGGCAACATTTAGGCTTATTTTAATTTTTCTTTGTTTCTTAGAAATATACTTGTGTATGCAGTTCAAAGAGGGAGCTGTAGGGCAAAAGAAACAATGAATCTCTAGTTCTCAGATTTGCCATTAGTAGTTTACAAATGGAAATAGATAAGGCAGAAAGTCAAGTGGAGATTTTCCTTCAAATACTTAAATTACTTTCCCTTTTTCTTTCCTTCTTTTTTTTTTTTTAGATTTATTTATTTGTGCATACAAGAGCTGGGGTGTAGGCCAGACGTGGGAGGGGCATCAAAACAGGGGAGAGAAGAACACAAGGACCAGTGGTGATGGTGCACGGGCGGTATGGTGGCAGGAGAACTATGGGAACTACACCAGAGGAGAAAAACCAATTACTGTACAAAAATGAACAATGATATCAGGAAAAAAAAAAAAAAAGATCAGTGCTAAATGTCACCCCCATGCCCCAATATAAAGTTATTTCAGATTCCAATTAAAAAAATAATAAAAGTTTTTCAAATGCTTCTCCTGGATTTTCTAAGGATACAGTAACACCACCTGCAAATGATGAAAATTTAATCGTCTTTCTGTTACTATATTTCTTATTTCTACCGATGCCATTGGAAAATTATAGTGGTGAGTTGGCATTCTTTTCTATTTCTTTGCTTCTGTGGGAATACTGCTCAAGTGTTATGCCATTATGTATCATGCTAGATAAGTATCCTTGTAGTTCTAATTTACTAAGAGCTTTAAAAAAATCCCTGAGAAGGTATTGGATTTTATTGAATGACTTTTAAGCATGTATTGAGATGGTGATTTAGGTTTCATAAAAATATATTGTCTTAGTAATGTGATATATTAATATATATCTTTACAGTATATTGTCCTTGAATACCTGGGATAAATGCTACCTGGGCATGTTGAATTATTCTTTTATTAGCAATTTGATAACCTACTACTTTACATAGGTATTTTGCATCCAAGATTATACTGTTAAACACTTTCTGTAATGCCACAATGGCCTTATCCAATTTTCTTTGTTCTAGGAAATGGCTAAGGTAGATTGAATTATTGGTTCTAATTTCCCACGCTGCCATAAAGTATTATATACCCACACCTTGGCCGCAGCCTCACAAAGGCAGAGTGTACTTCCCACCCCCTGACTTTGGGCTTGGCTGTGAGACTTGCTTTGGCCAATGGGATAACAGCAGACACAACACAATGAAACTTCATGGTGACTGTCGCCTGCTGTAGCCTTGAGGGACACACCTGAGGGACACAGGAGGTGTCATTGCCCCTTCTATTCTACCACACCCGTAATTATTCAAATTCTTTAAACTACTGAGAATTCAAGAAGCTATGGGTGGTTTGTGGCATGCAGCTGCTGCTCAGCAATTATATTCTCTCCATCTCTGGCCTGGTGGGTCAACAGAGGAGGGAACTGGGCAGATTATATTTTTCAAAAATGCGTGTTTTCTCAGCCTGTATATTCTTCTAGAACATGGCCACTCCTCCATCAAGAGGTGAAGTCTGAGTCCCTCCCCTTAGACCTGGGTGGACACTTGTGGCAGAAATAACAGTGTGTGACTTTTGAGGCTGTGTCATAAAAATGCCACCTTCTGATCTGGGGACACTTGGTCTTAAAATCCAGCTGCCAGGTTGTGAAACTTAACAAGGCCTCGAGGCCCCACAGCAGTCACATGTGCAGCCTACTGCCAATCTCAGCCTCTTATCTGACATCCCTGCCCATACTCTGCTCAACCGCCAGATGTGTGAGCAAAGTATCCAGCAGATTTCTGTCCTGGCAGTCCAGCCACTCCCAGTTGTTGAGTCCCCAGATGTTGTGGAGGGGAGACAGCCCATCTCTGCGGTGCTCTGTCCAACTTCCTGATCCACTGAACCTCTGAGTATGACAAAATGGTGTAGCTTTGTTAAAACTAGAGCAGAAATAGAGATCAGAAAGTACGTGTGATTTTTCCCATGGTTACTCTACCAGAATATGGTGGCATTGTGACTTGCAGCCAGGTCAGCCTGTACTTTTCCTGTTGACCTGGACTGAAGACTGACAGTGAGACTTGCAGAGCTCTTAGTTGGTAGCCCTGCCTCAGTCTGTACCCCCAGACCAAGTCATCTGGGATACGACAGAGATTTTACCCACTCTGGAACTACCTCGAAATGACAATATCTCCCTGTGCAAGACTTGGGCTTTTGTAAAATGTTTTTGTTGCTTAAAATTAATGCTGCAGCTTCACGAACCAACAAGCCAAGACTTAATAGTATTCCAAAGTGTAAAGTCTCCCTTCTTTCCACAGAGAATGCTTTGGTACATTTATCAACATTTTATTAAGAACTACCATACACATTTAAAACAAAACTACACTTGTCAAAACAATGGTGAAAAGCGTTTAAGTAATGCTGGGTTTGGCTGCCCTGTCTCACAGTTTGATTTCCATTTAACCCCCCCTTCCCCCCGCCTGGGGCAAACTCCAGTCTGGGGCTTTGCTGAGAGAAGCTAGGGTCCCCCTGGGCACAGGTGCAGTCTAACCCGTACCCACTTTGTGGAGCCTTTTGTCCATTTTCTTCTTTCTTTGGTTGTGCTGGCTGAAAAGTACCCTGGGAAACAAGGTAAAAATCTTTTAAGAAATATCAAGAGTAACGATTGCAAATTGCTGCTAGGAATCAAGTCAAGAAGGAATAGAAGCCAGAGTGATAAGCAGCTAGGGAAAAAAAAAAAAAAAAAGACCAGGATCTCAATTTAATAGATCTACATGGTTTTAAAAAGCAGGTATTGTGATTAAATTTTGCCTCAAAGCTAAGCCTCGCTGACATGAATATTGAGATTTAGGGATCATTTTGGAACCCTTTTATTTATTTTCTTTATCAGATTTTTAAGCTTATTTAATAATACTTGCTTTTGTTTTTTTTTTTTTCAGCCACATTGCTCTCATGGTCCAAATGAACTTGAGACTATTTATTGCCCTGCTGGCCAAAGCCCCTTCAATTTTGAAGGCCACTTCATGCCTGTCTGCGATGCCGGGAGCAGGGAGAACAGAGGCTGGCCTTTCCAGTATCTCAGAGCAGAAGGGTGGCCCTCTGGGGGCACCGCGGCCATTGCTGAATTGTCATCTTCCTCCCGCCCATTTTGGTGTCCCCCATTTTCCTCACTTCTTTCTGTGTGAAGACGCTTTCTCTCAGCCAGAAAAGTCTTCCTGCATGCTTACAAAGCCCCCTTTCGGTGTCTAGAACCTCTCGATGTCTGAGCTGGTCAGTGTGAGGTTTTTGTTTCATTTCCAAATATCCTACTCTCTTTGTGTGCAACTTCTTAAAAACTTGGCAAAGTAAACAACAAAGCAGCAACATTTCATAGCGTTTAAACTGCCTTTCTGGTCCTGGATAGAAAGGACTTTTTGTTCCCTCTCTTCTGCCCCATTCTCAACAATGGTCTCCCGAGTTTCAGGCAGTCGGTGCTGGTCAGTCACTGTGCCTTCTATTTATCTGACTGACAAAGCCTCTGATGGGGCAGCTGGCTCCTTGGGGTCCTACGTGCTTCCAGGGTATTAGGACCTCTTTCTTTTGCATGCTTGTTTTCCATCATTTAACTCCTGGCTGCATCTCTCTACCTGCTGAACAGAATGAGTGTCCTTTCAGAATAGGTATGTTTTAAAAAGAACTCACTAGAACTCCCAAATGCTAGAGTTTCATGAGTCTTCAGAAACGACTTGCTTTCTCTTTAGGGGCTTCAGATGCGCAGGAATGTCACACAGGATGAAAGGCAGTGGGGGGCTGGCTGTAATCAGGCAGTGCTGGTGTGCAGTCCTGGCTAAGCAGCTCAAAACACTGCTGTGGGCAGCCTTTGTGTGGGATGGATGCAAAGCAGCCTCATGTCTCATACGCTGTAACTGGTGCTGGGTCATCCACCACTTCAACTGCCCTCTCAAGACAGTAACGGCAGGAACTTGAGGGTGAATAGGAGCCACACACCTGAGCATGAAAGTTCTGCTGCTTATGAGCTATGTGACTTGGGACAAACTACTTAACCTCTCCATTTTCTGGTCTCTTCATTTGATTCAAGTGAGCTAATGTAGTGGACAGACACTCCAGTGCAAACACATGCTTGGAGAGCACACTAGAGATATCAGCTGGATCTGACACTTTCCCCCTTTCTCTTCCTTACTTGTACTATAAACACCCTTTCTCTACTTTAAGGCAAGGGGGGGCCACATTTATGCATTTAGCTGGCAGCTTGGCATGTACTTTAAGGCAGGTAGTGCATCAGCATTCTGAAATAAATATGATGGGAGCCCTATCCTGATGGGGGGTTTGATACAGGGGAGGAATGACCACAAGACAGTGGGGGGCAGGGCAGAGGTCCACTGGGAACCTGGAAGAGGCTCTGGACAGGCCGAGCACCTAAACTGGGTCACGTATGATGTAGAAGGCAGATGGTGACTTAAGAAAGGTGAAGTGCTGTTAATGAAATCAATACTTTTCACTTTAATGATGTAGAAACTTTTTTAAATGTTCAGAACAACTGAAGCTTGATGACTCCTTGATTCTGTACTAACATCCTTGCCCATTACTTGATACATTTTCAATTTACCTTCATGGTAATTTACACTCAAGGAAACTGTCCAAGATCTGTTAAGGGATTCAATAAACAGGTCATGGAGTTAAATGCTGTGGTGAAACATAGGGCTTAATTTTATGGATAAAATTTAAACTGCTTAGCTGCCTTTTTGCATTATTCGTGTTAAGACTAACGACTATTCAGTGAATGGGGAGGAATCACTGTTGGCTTCACGGGGCCATTTTCCTAATTCTTTAAGCACATCTGCTGGGGTTGTGGACTTTGCCCTTGAGGTTAACAGATATTGCATTAGGGAAGAGACCTGAGTGCCACTTATCCACCTCCCCCACCAGAACAGCTGCTGAAATCACTGTAGGAATACGGTGCCTGAAGCTGGGCTTTTTCCAAAGGTTGACGTTGTGAGGAATGAGAAGAAGGACAATACTTCAACATCAGTCCCTTTCCTGGTATTTCTCAAAGGTCTACACTGATGTTGAAAAGGCATGTTCTAAGCTGCATGAAGACCTACACGCCTAGACCTCTGGCAGAAGGGCTAACAAACTTTAATTTTCCCCCAGCATCGTAGGTGATTCTTATGAACCAGTGGAGAACCAGGGGTCAGCTCTAACTATCATACCTTCTTTCAGTTATCCAAGGTTCTTAATGTAACCCAGCATGGTTCTAAAATAAACCTGGACCACTTTTCTATAATGACCAAATTGCCAATTATGAGAATGGAATAAGAAGATAAAGTCAATTATATCTCAGTATCTTAGGTTGTAAATGTTTTATGGAGTTTCATGCAATTTCATTTTTGAAGTTTGTTTCTAATAATACCCTTAATTTACATGTCTAATGTATTCATTGGTCAATATGATTATGTAAATCGTAGATGATCTCCATTTGCAATATCAGACATAATTTGGTGTTGCAAAACTAACCTAAAGCTAACCATTCTCATAACCATTAAAAAATTAGTTCCTCCAGGAGAACATTTTTCTTAAAGGTTTTATTTTTCTTTTCATTCCAAGTGTTGTTTAGACTACTATTTCTCCAGCCATTCTTTGTGATGGTTAATAGGCACCTACCAGCTCCCCAAAGAAAAAGGTTTTAGTGATCAAACATGCTCAGAAGTGGGGGTAGACAAAGTAAAACAAATTTTTTATTGAAGTTTGGGGATTCTCTGGATGCCCCTAATATGTGGATGTGCATATGACTCTTTAAGAAGAGACAGAAATCTCAGGGTTTTGAAAGCTCACTTAGCTTTCATAGAACACTCCACTGATGAGTATTCAGAGGACCACCTGATGTGAAATACCCAGTTAACTCCATTAGCAATTATAATTATAATTTAAATTCTATTGGGGGGTCAGGCTGCTTTCATTTAAAGGCAACTGAGTACAAGACCGAGGCCCAGAAAAGCTTCAGAATGTTTTATAAGTGTGGTGTATATAAGACTACTTGGGGGAGCTTCCTTGAACACCAATCTCTCATCCCTGACATCCAGGTTTGAGCACTGATCTAAATAATGGAGATCAGTCTACTTGATCATCAACACCGCCACCATCATCAGATCACGATTGGCAACACTGACCACACTACGATTCCCATCAACCATCACATTAACAGCAGTGTCACCATGCTACAGCGACCACACCACCAGACCTGTGACGTAGGCCATCACCACTACCACCACCACCATCCTCACACTATGATCAACCAACACCACGGTCATTATCACACTGTGATCTATACGACCAGCACTTCCACACTAGAAATCCTTCCAGAGCAGCCTCCGCCACTGCTCCTGCTGTTGCCATCATCCTTCCTATGTCCAAACTGGAGAGAAGACAGAAATACAGTACTATTACTCCAGGTTTCCTTCAAAGGTTGGAAGATGCAATTGCACATACTTATCTCTAGTTCCTATGGTATCCCAGTGGCCATCAAGTATTACCAGAAGAAGGTATCCAACAGAATCCTGGGATCGAAAGTCTGGAGTCTAAACAGAACCTCCTCCAAGGCAGGTGCTCCATGCTGACTTGTCTCGATTCTGGTGATATTAACTCTGATAATTGGTTGAGCTGATGTCTGCCAGGTTTTTCTACTGTGAAGTTAAGATTTCCCCCTGTGTATTTGTATTTAATAAGTAGCTTGCGGACAAATACTTTGAGACTATGGAAATATCCTGTTTCCCAGCATGCCTCTGTCCACTAACCAACAACTGTTATGATTCTGATGTATAACAACTATTACTATGATGTGCGCCAAATGGTGGTGTTCTATTTCCAATATTCCCTATACTGTATTAGTTTGAATCCTCTGTAAGGAAAAACTGCTTTTATTCATTCAATTATTTATAACGATATGGACTCACAGATATTTAGTCTATGGAGTACAATCCATTATCATTATTTAATTTGTTTTTCAAGTTATCCCAAATTGGCCCCATGGGAGCACTTTTAAATGGACTACTGTGGCTTTTTGACAACCTCCTATTATTTATTAAGCACTCCATTGCTTTCTGGAATCACAAGATATTCAGGCTTGTCTGGTACTCTACCTGCCCCAGCTCTGGAATCAACCATTTCTTCAAGAAGCCCTGGTTTCTTTTATTGAAGAATGACATTTAGAAACCAAGAGGGTTAGTTGTGCTCATTGTTATGGGGTTTTGTGATCTTTAGGCATCACTTAGAAGACAAAACTAGGAAACCTCTCTCTCTCTCTCTCTCTCTCTCTCTCTCTCTCTCTCTCTCACACACACACACACACACACACACACACACACACACACACCCTAGCATATACATAATGGACTACTATACACTATTCATATTACATATATATATATATCTCCATCCACAGATTCTTGGTAAGATCCCATGGTTCTAAGAGTTAGTTTTTAAAAAGGTGCCCTCAGAGAAGGGGCTCTCCTCCCTCATCCTGGCTACTGCTCCATACCCATTCTTTCCACACCATTAGCATCCATCCCTGGAAGCAGTCAATCTCATTAGTTTATAAAATCTATTCTTAAATGATTTTCTCCTCTTAAGATTTATTTTCTCTGCAACTATAAGTAACTCATAAATCTCCCTAAGGTCTAACTTTTTCTTGACAACCTCATCTTAGAAATATTTATACTGACTTATCTTTTCCGTTTGTTTTAATTAGTGCCCTTTGTGCTGCTGGGAATGTTAATTCACTGACAGTTGTCTGGTGTTGGCCTGGGTTTTCTAAATGCTTTCTGTGTGAATTCTTTTTATAATCTGCTTAGCAAAGAAGCCAAATGTTGGTCTCCGACTCTGAATGGTCTTTGCTTACCGCTTGGTGGAAGACAGGGATAGCTTTTTTTTTTTTTTTTTATTAGCCCTGGAACTGTTGCCGCAGGGAGATGAGCATTCAGTCTGACTGGCTGGTGGTGGTAGCAGCAGCTGCTGGCAGAGACAACAGGTTTGCTCAGGAGATGGGGTCCCCACGTGGGGACTGTCGGTGTTGCATGTTTCCCAACACCACTTGTTAAGGAGGCAAGAAGATAAAAGCACTGCCTTTATTTACATTCTGACAACTTTGCCTTTTACTTGCTGGGGAATACTCAAACGAGTTACTTCTCCAGGCTTCTCAAGTTTCTTATACCTGCAATATACATTTTCATTTCTTTGGCGTACATGTCCATAGCAGGCCATAGAGTAGAGGCATGTTTAGTTTTACAATACACTGCCAAACTCTTTTCCAAAGCTGTTGTGCTATTTTATGTTCCCACCAGCAATTATGGGTTTTCTCGTTTCTCTGCATTCTTTCTAGCACTGGAAGTTGTTATTTTTTATGTTAGCCATTTTGATAGGTGTGTAGTATTATACCTTAATATGGTCTTCAAGTTGCATTTTCCTAGAAGCTAATGTTCTTAAATATCATTTCATGTGCTTATTTAGCCATCTGCACATCTTTTTCAGTGAAATCCTCTTTGTATCTTTTGCCCATATCCTATTTGGGCTGTGTATTTTTTTCAGTTTTTTACTTTATTTAACTTGTATTAATTTTTCAGCCATTTACATATCTGTGTAACTTTGAAAGTACATGCTCACATCTCTGTATGCGCACATGCTTCACTCACCCTCCACCAATACTCCTGCGTCAATGACCTACCCCCTTTTCTCCCTCCCCTCCTTCCCTCTGGTAACCAGTATATATGGTCACAGAGTCTGCAAATTATTTTTGCTGTGCTTTTCTTATATGTGTTCTTTGGTTATTTGTTTTTTTTAAATATAATAGATATTTATTTTTGTTATTCGTATCTTTTACATTATTGTGTGTTCCCCATAAGTTGCCCACCACCTGTTCACCCGTGGAGCCATCACCATAGTCCTCCGTGCTCCCTTCTTCCCCCCTCTTCAGCCCTTCCCCTCCCCTCCTTCCCTGCTGAATGTCGCTTTCTTATTTGGCTCCCCTATATTCCTGTTATAAGTGAAACCATTCGATAATTTTCTCTTTCTTTCTGGCTTATTTCACTGATCATGATCCCCTCTAGGTCCATCCATGTTGCTGTGAATTGCATGTGTTTGTCTTTTTTGAATGCTGAACAGTATTCCATTGTGTATATGTACCACATCTTCTTGATCCAGTCATCTATTTTTGTTATTTGTATTCCACAAGTAGGTGAAACCATCCAGTGTCTTTCTCCCTTATTTTACTTAGCATAATCATCTCAAGATCCACTTATTTTGTCCCAGAAGGCACTATTTTATCTTTTAAAATATCTGAATTGTATTCCACTGAGTGTTTATTCCCAATTTCTTTATCCATTCATCTGTTAATGGGCACTTAGGTTGGTTCCATGACTTGGCGATTGTGGACAGTGCTGCTATGAGCACAGGGGTGCATAAACATTTTTGTATTAGAGAGTTCATATTCTTTGGGTAAATACCTAGCTGTGGTATTGACAGATCATAGTTTTTCCTTTTTGATTGTTTTAAGTTATTTCTATATCATTTTCCATAGAGATTGCACTAAATTACAATCTCACCAATAGTGGGTGAGTGTTCCTTTTTCTTCACATCTTTGCCAACATTTGTTGTTTCTTTCTTTTTCATATAGGCCATTCTCACAAGGGTGAGGTTATATGTCACTGTAGTTTTGATTTGTAGTTCACTTATAATAAGTGATGGTGAACTTTTTTTAAAAAAAGATTTATTTATTTATGCATACAAGCTGGGGTACAGGCCAGAGGTGTGGGGCAGCGAGAGGGTTCACCAGAGACAGAGTGGGGAGCAGAACAGGCAGGATCAACGGAAATACACTGCTGAGGGGAGCAGCGGGTGAGGCAGGAGAGGTCTGCCACGCCATGTGGGCATCTCCCCGCCAGGTGTCGAACTCGCATTGCCACTGCGACAGCTCCACAGTGCACGCTTAACTGTTGTGCCATCAGGGAGGCCCACCCAAACTTTTTTTTTTTTTTTTAATGTGCCTGTACACCATCTGAGTATCTTCTTTGGAGAAGTGTCTATTTAGATATTTTGCCCATTTATTGATTGGGTTGTTTGTATTCTATTTTTTGTTAAGTTGTGTTGCTTTCATTTCTCCTGCCATTGGAGTTGTGTCCCTAGATGCATCTCTGCAGTTGATATCCAGTAGTGTATCACCCATGTTTCGAGTATTTTATGGTTTTAAGTTTTATATCCAACTCTTTTATCCATTTTGAATTAATTTGAATTGACTGTGTATGGAACTAAGGGTCTAATTTCAATTTTTTTTTTTTTTTTTTTTGCATTTGACTACCCATGTTGCCCAGCACCATTTGTTCAAGAAGTTTCCTTATCTTCACTGTATGTTGTGGTTCTGCGGTCAAAGATTAACTCTCCATATTTGTGTGGGTTTATATCTGGGCTCTCTATTCAAGTCTATTGTTCTGTGTTTCTCTTTTTATTCCAATATTATACTGTTTTAATTATTGATGCTGAGTAGTATAGTTTGAAGTCAGAGAGTGTGAAACCTACACTTTTCTTTCCAGATTGCTTTGACTATTCAGGGTCTTTTGTAGTGCCATATAAATTTTGTAATTGTTCTATTTCATTTAAAAAAAATCATTGGAATTTTGATAAGTATTGCATTGAAACTTAGATTGCCTTAATTAATATGGCCTTTTAAACAATGTTTATTCTTCCAGTCCATGTGCATGGGACATTTTTTTCCATTTCTTAGTGCCTTTTATTTCCTTTAACAGTGTCTTATAAATTTCAGAGTGGATCTTTCACTGTGGGTTTCTATGAGCTGGCTACTAGCTGGCCACTCATAAGCAAGTGTGATCTATTTGCTATCTGCAAATCACAACAGAGCATTCTTGACTACCTACAGAGAATAGCCAATATCACAAGGCAGGTCTGGGAGCACCTAGGCTGCTGTTGACCTGGTTACGTGACTGTCTCCATGGTGGTCTCAGGATAACTCTGCCTGTGATAACATCAAATACTTTGCTGACACAAATGTCTCTTGACAATGGTTACATTGTCCCTGTCTCTGCTCCTCATAAAACTTTGTCCCCCTTGACACCCCCCCCCCACCTTGTTCCTCATACTATTTTTGCATGATCAGCTTTTACTAGCCTGTGTGCTTTCAATAAATGGCACAAGAACTTCTGTTCAAGTAGCAGAGTCTTGCCTTGCAAACCTGCTCCAAAATTGCTGTGCCCCTCTTTGTGTTCCCGCTACAAAGTGACAATAAAGTTCCTGTTGCAACATTTCACCTCCAGCATTAAGTTTACTCCCAGGTAGTTTGCTATTTTTGATGTGATTGAAATAAGATTTAAAAAAAATCTTTCTTTTAATTCATTGTTTGTATATAGAAATGCAACTGATTTTTGTGTATTTTATTTGTATCCTGCCACTTTGTTGTATTCATTTATTTCCAGTCATCTTTTAGTAGAGCTTTTGTATTTTTATACTATCATGTCATCTGCGAATAGTGATAGTCTCACTTCTTTTCTAATTTGGACTCCATTTATGTCTTCTTCTTGCCTAACTGCTTTGGATAGGACTTTCAATACAGTGTTGAAAAGTAGTGGTGATGGTGGACTTCCTTGTATGTTCCTGATCGTAGAGGAAATGCCCCCAGTTTTTGAGCACGCAGTCAGATGTTGGCTGTGGGTTTGTCATATGTGGCCTTTCTTATGTTGAGTTGTTTATTATGTTGAGATAAGTTGTTTATTTTCATTTTATTAAGTTTTTCCTCCCTTCTTTCCCTCCTCCCTCCATCCTTCCTTCTTTTCTTTTTACCATAAATGAATGCTGAATCCTATTAAACAATTTTTCTTTGGTGTCTATTGAAAGGATTATGTGGCTTTTATCTTCCTTTTTGTTGATCTGGTGAATGACATTGATTTGCATACATTGAACCAACATTACATCACTGGAATAAAACCTTCTTGATTGTAGTGGATTATTCTCTTAATTTATTGCTGGATTTGATTTGCTAAGATTTTGTTGAGGATTTTTGCATCTGTATTCACTACAGATATTAGCCTTTGTTTTTCTTTTTGCATTTTGTCCTTGTTTTGGTTTTGGGATCAGGTTTCTGTTGCCCTGATAAAAAGTGCTAGGGTGCTTTTCACCTTCTTTATTTTTTTTTTTTTCAAAGCATTTGAATAGAATAAGTATTAGATCCTCTTTGAAGGTTTGGTAGAATTCACTATGGAAAACATCCAGTCCTGGAATTTTGTTCTCAGCAATACGTTCAATTTTTGTGCTTGTGATTGGTCTGTTTAAGCTGTCTGTTTTATTCTGGTTCAGTCTGGGAGATTGCAGGATTCTAAAAATTTGTCCACCTCCTCTGGATTGTTCAAATTGTTTGCAGAGACATTCATGGTAGGTTCTTATGATCTTTTGCATTTCTGTGACATCTTGTAATCTTGCTTCTTTTATTTCTGATTCTTTTTATTTGGGCTTTTTTCTCTTTTTTTCTTAGTGAGCCTAGTCAAGGGTTTGTCAATTTTGTTTGGATTTTCAAAGAACCAGCTCTTGACTTTACTGATCTTCTGAACTGTCCTTTTGCTTTCTATTTCTTTTCTAATTTTTATTACTTCTTTCTTTTTACTGATTTTATGGTTTTATATTTTCTTATTTTTCTAGATCCTTCATTTATAAAGTTATATTTTTTATTTGAGGTGTTTTTTGTGCACTTGTGTTGCTATGCACTTCCCTTGTAATACAACATTTAGAGCACACCCCAGGATCTGGTAGCTTGTTTCTCCATTTTCATTAGTCTTCAGATACTCTGTAATTTCTTCTTTTATTTCTTCATTGATCTAGCAGTGTTTCAAAAGTATTGTGCTTAGTCTCCACATTTTTTGATTTATTCTGAGATTCATTTTGTGGTTTATTTCAAGCTTTATTACATTATGATCAGAGAAGATGCTTGATATAATTTCTAGTTTCATATAATTCTTTTTTTTAAAGATTTATTTTTTATTTATACATACAAGCTGGGGTGCAGGCCAGAGGCGTGGGGTGGCGAGAGGGTTCACCAGAGACAGAGCGGGGAGCAGAACAGACAGATCAGAAATACACTGCTGAGGGGAGCAGCGGGCAAGGCAGGAGAGGTCTGCCGTTTCATATAATTCTTGAGACATATTTTGAGTCCCAGCATATGATCTGTCCTTGAGAAAGTCTCACACGCACTTGAGAAAAATTTGTATTCAGTTCTTTTGGGAGGTAAAGTTCTGTAAGTATCTATTAATGAACTGGAAAAACAGGAAAACACAACCCCCCTACCAAGAATGAGCATGAATGAGCATGACCCTTACTGATGAATACCGAGGAGGGGCATGACCAGTTACTGATAAAAATCCTGCCTGGAAAACTGCTGTCTGGAAATCACTGATAAGACCACTGAGATCACCTTTCTCTATAACCCACCAAGAGTCACACGGAAGCTACCTTGAATAAAAGCCCCCTGGCCTCTTTGTTCGGGGGCCCAAGCTTTGGAGATTACTCCCTTGGGTCCCCCGGCATAATAAACTTCCTGTGCTCACTGTGTTCCTAAGTGTTGCTTGGTCTTCCCGCGTCAACTTCTGCAACATTAAGTCTATATGGCCAACAGATACATGAAAAAATGCTCAACATCACTTATAATCAAGGAAATGCAAATCAAAACCACTATGAGATACCACCTCACACCTGAGAGGATGGCACACATTAAAAATGCAGGCAATAACAAATGCTGGAAAGGATGTGGAGAAAAAGGAACTCTTCTACACTGCTGGTGGGAATGTGAACTGGTCCAACCAC